>JAGVVM010022387.1:0-10526 GCA_019149425.1 Psidium friedrichsthalianum | reverse complement strand
AAGCCAGTGCAATCGTTTAGCACGAATATTAAGTTCGGCAAGTTCACTTGAGTTGAGATAGGATTTTGTGCCCAGCCGACGACGACTGGCTTGGGAATGGAGTAATAAGGGTGGAGAATGGCTCTTGGACCAGTTGGGGAATGGCTCGAGAACGAGCGGTTGTCGTAGGTTCCGGCTTGCAATGCTTGCTCGCCGAGGGCGCCTGAACGTGCACGGCACGGGGTAGCTTAGGAGAGATGAAGGTGCCAGTCTTGTGAACGATTATGCGTGGATGGACTGAGGCAAGGCACGGCTGTGGCGCTTTATCCGGGCGCTTTGCGGAGATCTGTTGAGATAAGAATAAATTGTTATTAACTCTGAAATGTTTAGCATACTTAGCGTGCATGGACTTAGATTCGACTTTGGGACTGATGTGACAATGACTATATTGAATGAGGTCTGATATTTTAGTATGATCTATCTATTCGTGTGTGCTTGTTGATCTCATTCACGTATACACGCCCTCTATTTTATCGATATGTTTACTCGCTGAGTCATTAGACTCCATTGCGGCTGATCGCCTTTCAAATCCACAGCCCTAGCAATGGAGAACTGGGAGTGCCTTTTTGGGGTACCAGAAGAGATAGAGAGATGGGAGTCTACTTATCGGGCACTGATAACACTGTATATAAGCGTGTGAGTGTAAAGTCTGGGTAGATGAGGGTGGAGAGTACTTAGTGACTCTGAGAGTTTGAGGCCTGGTTCCATAGGCGAGGATTAGTTTTTTAGAAAGAGACTATTACTGGTAGGGTAGGATGTAGAGCTAGAGGATTGAGGACGGGTTAGTTCACTCCAGTGACCTTGGCGGAGGAGGTTATCGACCCGGAGCCCCTGCAAGAGGACCCTGCTGAGTATTGGCCGATGGAGATTGACGGACATGAGAGTTTCCATGATATGGAGCAGCTGGCTGCTGAGCCCGAGTTTGTGGAACTTGAGGAGTCTGACCCTGAGGAGCTGCCGTCTTTAGAGGATAGCGGAGCTGAGTCGGACTAGGGTTGGGGGTTAGTTGTTTAGTTTTTGGGGTTATGGCACCTGAGCACCATTTTTTAGTGTGCCACTGTTAGGTCGGTTCTCTCTTGGTAGCCAGTTCTATAGGTTTTGGCCTTATGTTTATATCTATGTAAATGTGTGTGAATATTGTAGATAATAGTCATGTATATAAATAGGTTGTGAGTTTAAACTTTGAATTGGCTATGTCGATCTATCTATCTACCGCATGTATGTTTTGTCGGGAGTTGAGTAGACGCTTTTGCTCGTGCTTCGTTAAACCGTCGTTTGGCCGCGATGTTTTCCTGGGCGATCGCAGGGTCTGTTGGGCGATTCGACGAGGCTCGCGGATCGGAGGTCCTTGTCGCGTGGTCGCTCGAGAGGGGCGGGGCGTGACACTAACTCGAACATTTATTGCTCAATGACTTTTGACTGGTCATCCTCTTGAATATTCAATACTCAATGGCGAAGTTCAAAAAGCACCAGTCTCAACAGGATCATTAACATCTACTCAATGATTCATTGACTAGGAATAGTTTAAAGATCGGTCTAACTGATAACCTGCCGCACACATTCTCGAAGTCTCGAGAATAGGCTCAGTCATAACTGATCTTACAAACTTCATTTATTAGAGTAGTGAGACATAATGAATGAACATATCATTGCTATTAATAAGAATGAAAGTACAGTGAAATGCCCAAATCGCAACAAAGCATGGTCACTTTAGGGTATACACCTAACATTATATTTTCAATTATTGACGTATGATTCCAATGTCAATCCACACAAACCATAAAAGTTAGAGATCCACTCGTCTTATTTTCTTGACAGCGAGTTGATGATGACAAATTAGCTTCGGGGTATCTGGCGATGGCGTGACAGCAGGGTGTGAGCATGATAGAGCGGTGAAAGGCGGACGACAGAGGGGTTAGATAAGGTTTTGCAATCGAATGACGAATGAACTAATGTTAGGTTCTATTTATGGACGATAAAAGTCCATTTATGGACTAAAGCAAGCTTCCAGAAGTGAAACATTCGTTTTGATGAATTGATCAAATCATTTGACTTCGTTAAGAATCTAGATGATCCCTATGTATAAGAAGCTCAGTGGGAATGCTATACATTCCTGGTATTATATGTTGATGACATTCTTTTTAATTGGTAATGATGTTACCAATGTAACATCTATCAAATTGTTCTGTTGTAGAAATTCTCAATGAAAGACATTGGAGAGGGCTACCTACGTATTAGGTATCAAGATCTATAGAAATAGATCAAGACGATTGATTGGTCTCTCACAGTCCATGTACATAGACAAAGTGCTGAAATGGTTTAGCATGAAAAAATTTCAAGAGAGGATTACTGCCTTTCAAGCATGGAATCTATCTTTTTAAGAGAATGTGCCCCAAGACCCCAGAGGAAGAGAGCGGATGGCAAAGATCCCTTACGCTTCCACTATTAGAAGTATAATGTATGCGATGCTATGTACGAGACCTGATATCGCTTATGCTAGAAGTATTGCTAGCAGATATCAATTTGATCCAGGCAAGAAATACTGGATAGCCGTTAAGAATATCCTTAAGTACTTGCGAAGGATTAAAGATCTCTTCTTGATATATGGCAATGGAGAATTTAAAGTTGAAGCTTATATGGACTCTGATTTCCAATTGGATCTTGATGACTTTAAGTTAACATTTGGATTTATATTCAGACTCAATGGTGGTACAGTCCTGGTGGAAAAGTGCCAAACAAAGTATAACTATCGATTCCACCACCGAGGCAGAGTATGTTGCAGCTTCTGATTATAGTATGCTTGGACTTTTGATGAGACCTCGGTTTCCTTCGCTTAGGCAATCGCCCCATTATTGTCGCAAAATATACAATTGGCTGCTCAATTGATGGAACGACTCCAAGCTCTGAGATGAACTTTTTCATCCAGGCCACTTCTTTATATACTTACAACATTCACACTGTCTAGGTAGCTATAATATATTGCTAAATGTCACTTATAGCTTGTGAGACCCATAGATTAATTAGTGACAATTAAGTCTCTTGGTGTTACTAATTTGTTAGTATATGTCCTATTGCTAGTTCAGTGGTAAATCTAGAGATGTCACACACCATAATCAATGCGTAACGACACTGATAAGGAAGACAGAATTGCAAAGTTGTTTGCAATCGTGACTGTAGAGATAGTTAAACAAAATTAGAACAAATGAGATTTGATTTTAATTTCTAATCACGAACGAATAAGCATGTGATACAAGCACAACCTCAATGTGATATTACACTGATGTAACATATGCACGAATCACAAGATGATAAGGTTTATCATCTAAAGGGTAAGAGATAAGATTTCTTATCAGATATCCAAAAACAAGGCATGAACCATGAGATTATCAATGCATGAGAACTGAGAGTTGATGGACGGCCAAACGAGGGCACGAGGAGGCCACCAGCCAGCTTGGCCAATGATGTTACCACATTTGACAAGGTTAAAGGCGATGGCTAGCTGGCCACTGCCCATGTCCATCGCCCAAAAGGGTGGTTTAGGAGACCATAGGGCTAAAGCCAAAGAGAGAGATTTTCCCTCTTGTTCCCTTACCCCGTTCCTTCATCCGTTCAAAGTGAGTTTGTGTCATTTTTCTTTGTGCATGTCTGAGATTATTCTCACATGAAATACTTAAGGGTTATGAGCCGTTCATGGTGAAAAGGAAAGGCTTGGTTCGTCACGTTTCAAGGATTGCTAGCACAATCAAGGAACAATCATCTGCAAGTTCGTCTTCTATCATTACGTAATTGGTAGTGTATCTGAACTAGAGACTTATACTTGTGGGACTCAAGAGCATAAGAAATCAAGTTAGCTCAGGCACCCTTTATGAGGTAATCTTAAAACACCCTTGATGTATGTTTTAGTTTTTGATTGAAATGCACAAATAGCTCATGAGGGAGATTCACGTACGGGTTGTGTTTATTTTCGCTGCGCATGCTCTGTTTTTGATGAAAAGTTTCGAATTTTTCCCATATAAAACCCAACAGCTACTCCCTCAAACGTTGATCTCATAAACATTATGAAGGATCATCTCTGAGTATTAAAATAGGAGGCGAACCAGAAAGCTCTATTTTGGCTAGCACAACATCTCAGTCAGTTCTTGCCTCACCCACTGCGAGCACTCTGTAGTCTTGGCCATGAAAGTAAAGAAAGAGGCAACTCAAACTCACACTCCTGAGTTCTCTTTACCCTTGAGAGGGATCTCCATCCCTCCTATGATGATCAAATCACAGGAGGAGATTGACGCTTGGTACAGAGAGTTCATGGAAAAGTTGAAACCAAAGCAGATTGTAGAGAAAGAAGAACATATCATCCCTCTAGCACTAATGACACCCAGTTCCAATGCGGCTACATCTTCTGTCACTGCATCGAAGACCCTGATAGAAAAATAACCCTAAAAGTCCTCAATCAAGTAGGTGGCAAACCTGCTAAAGGAGTATAAGGAAACTAGTTTATCAAAAGAGACATCGAGTAGTGCTTCTTCACCTTCTCCTACACCGGAAGTCAATTTATCTGCTCCAGGTCTTCTTGAGTCTCAGGACCTACCTGAGCAAAATATCAAGGCTAGTGAAGATCTCCCTGAGGCTAATGAGGGAATGAGTGACAAAAGATGTGGGGATAACGATGATGGAGTCTTTCAAAATTTTGAGCCCACAAAAAGTTTTGATTTTGACCCTTCTTTTGCTGACCCATTATTTTAGTAAAGACCACAAAAAGGCTTGGTCTCTTATTTCCAAAAGAATTTTAATTTTTCCTCTTGTGGTTGACTTCATTTTTCTTAACTCTCACGGAAGTTTTCTAACTGATGTCCTTGAAAAACACAGCTTTTGGAACTCTGCACAATGGAGGATCCATCTTCTCCAAATATGATCATAATGTTTTGCTAAAAATTGCATTTTTCGATCCTCACTCTTTCGTTTTCACATTTGAAAGAAAAAGTTATATTGTAACTGTTGTGGAATTGGATTCGATTCTTTAGACCAACCTTCGTCCTTATCATAAGTTGGAAATCTCTGCCAATCACACGCACAGTTTCATTTTCAAATACCAAATTGCACTCGTGATTTTCGAAAGATTGTGCCTGTCATTGTTTTGGCCCTCAAATAATTTTCTCCAAAAGATCCCGACTCTAATTCTCCATCCTAAGTCATCATCCTCAAATAATGTGTCAAGATTCAAAGCTAAGGTGCTATGGGCTCTGCTCACTAGATTTTCCTTTTCTATCCCGCACCTTATTATCTTGCACATGTGCCAAACAGTAAAGAGAAAAACAGGGGGATTGCCGTATGAAGCTCTTATCGGTCAGATCTTTAAGAAGAAAGGCGTTAACATCTCCCAAGTCTTCAAGGAATACTTCGCACATATCGTCATTGGGAAGAAGACTCTAGAGAAGATGATGTTAAGGATCTCTCTAGAAGGTTGGTTGAATGTGAAAGATGAGGTCATTATCATAGGACGTGGAGATAATAAGCGAGCAAAATAGTTGCTCTAGGATAGGTTTGCTGAACAGCTTATCTCTAAGACCAGATAGAAGGCCAAGCCTAGTAAAACTAGAAAGGCCTCACGTCCCTCTAGACTTGAACGAATTCAATCTTTAGCGGGATCCTCTGCCTCTCCACCATTGGATGTCCTACTTGCTGTTTAGCCGGATGTATAGGATTTGAAGGTGTCCCCAGCCCAAATATCGAAGTATCTAGTCAAGCTCGAAGGACCATCATCGGCTGGATGATACAATCCCTTCCAACCATTCATGAGCCTTCCCCTTCCTCATCTACTTAAGGAATGCAAGTGCATCGCACAAAATGAATTTTTTGTGTCCACATGGCTACCTGTCTCTATTTTTTTCCTCTCCTGTTATATTGAAGTACCCTGTTTCAAGGCGCGAATGAAATGAAGAATGTTTATTCAAATCTCTTTTTCCGTATCATATTCCATTTTTAATATCCTTTTGATTAATGACAAAAAGGGGGAGAATGCATTTACGTTTACTAGACCGTACAGGTTCATACAAATTATTTACATGTGCAAATGCAATGAGGATATGGACATGATTCAAATGCTAAGGAAAGCATAAAAACAGGGGGAGTCAAGAAACAGGGGGAGTCTGAGGACAAGTAAGAGAACAAAGTTTCTTTTGTGCATCTGTTTATCTCTACACACCTATCTCAAAAACATCTTGGACTTGACTAAAGATCTTGTTTCAAAACTCCTTAAACATCAAAAGATCTTGTTTAGTTTTGCTTTTCTCAAAAATCTTTTAATAAATCTTTTCAGAGAAATCATTATATCTACGATTATGCCTATAAACAAAAAAATCAGCTATGCAAATCTTCACATTATTGCACTCTCTGTAAACTTTATCTCACTTCACATCTGCAGGATAGTTTTGTCATCATAAAAAAAAAGGAGAGATTGGTGGAGAAAAATCTCAAAAACATTTTGATGATTTCTGAACTATCTTTTAATTTGATTTACCTTGGTGTACAGATGTTTATATTCCATGGTTAAGGATACATTAAGGCCATCGAGTAAAAATCGCATTAAGTCTGAAGCATTTCGTGAAAATATTCATTGAGGATCACAAAAAGATCTACTCACCAAATTTGATATTGGAGCTTGAAAGATATGGTGAAATAAGGTGAATGCAAAGCATACAAGTGGATTTTCAAAAGAATGCTTAAGTGACCTACGATTGATGGGAAAGCCAATGAGAGGTTAAATCTTATTGAGAACAGTCCATTGCTCTAATAGAATACAGTAGAAAGCTGTTTGCGCAGTACAATAGCTTAGCGCCAATTTAGGTAAGTCTAATTTGACTTTGGGAATCTATTTCACCATTAAGGACAAGATGTCCGGCTCTTTTGCTTCTCTAGAGATGTTCAAATAGCTAAAATGTTAATGCTTATAAAAGGAAGAGGTCGTGAAAGCCAAGAAAAAAAATAAACCAAGGGATTTTGGATTGATGAATATCAAAGTTTGCTTTAGAATTAGTTTTAGTTTAAAAGCTAAAATGTGAAAGATTTTGTGATCATATGTTGTCTTGTAATCGTGCAAAAACAAGTGTACATCCCTGAGTAGTGAAGCTGTGTCAAGATAGCGTGATCTACCATGAGAAAAAATCAGCTCACATATTATTTGTAACTTGTGAGGCAATTTACTAGTGCATTCCAGCTAGTATTGTGGCTATTAGTTGTGTAGAGTGGACGTAAGTTTGGTATATAAGTCGAACCACTATATATCTAGTGTGCTGATCTTTTCAAAGTCATTGCTCTATTTGCACACATTCAAATAATGTTATGAAACATTTGCTCACCCATCTTTTCTTATCACCTAGTATTTTCCGCATAATTTGAAAAAAGTTTCGAAACAATCTATTCACCCCACCTCTAGGTTGCATTGTTAACCCTAATAGGAAGATGTGAAGTGGGGAAGCAACCAATGAGTGAACATACCTAACACTTAGAATTTGACATACACTCTCAAGTTCCTTATGCAACCAGCGTCACTGTTCTTTCTTTGTATTTGTCTATGTTCACTGTAATAGCCTGAGTATTATACCAATGTAAGAACAGCGGTCGTTCTTGTTAAATTGTGTCTCAAATTTGAATCGTTTGCGAAAACTCACCTAATTGAGATTCGCTAAATCAAATATATTTGAAAAGGAAAGAAATTTTGGATTAGAATCTTCTTTTCTTGAACACGTTGAAGGTTTCTTTTCACTTGAAATAAATTACTCAATATTGCCACACAAAAGAATTACTCGTTTTGGTCCATATTGTGGATACTTTTATTGCTTGTACGATTATTTGATCAACAAAGAAATTGAATTGTTGACTTTTTGAAGCCGAACAAAACAAAAAAAAAAAGGTAGAGCTTAGTATTATTTAGTACAAAGCAGCCGTATAGTGACATCTAAAAAAGATGAATAGAGAGCACTTGGTGACACACGAAAAAGAGGGACTCTTCAATGCACAAAGACTTTGTGCTTCGTGAATTTACATCTAGTCGAGTTATTTATTCATAGACACTTTGGGCTTGGATTTTTGTCTAGATATGGGAAACATAATCGTTTGAGCGATTGTAACTCTAATTCTTAATTGTAGGGGGTTATTGATGCTGACTCTCCTTGTGAATGTAGATACCGATACTCGGACCAAACCACACAATCTCTATAGTCCTTTATCCTTCCTTGTTCATTTCGCTAGCAATTTTCCATTGACTTAATTTGCAAGATCATAGTTATATTGAGTTTCTAGCAGTCCCCGGTGCTCATCACATACATGAAAACATGTCATACATGCAGCGGAAAAAAATAAATTCAAATGGCACCCTAGATCATCTTAGAAATCCTCATATACTTTAATCAAAAAATGAACTTTCTAAAGCAACTTAGAAACGTACCTGGATAACAGAGGTTAGATGCGGCTCTGCTTCTTTGTCCTCGAGCTCAAGAGGTATCGGGTTTCTAGTTCAGACACGTCCCGACACCTGTTCGACTTGGAAGATGGAGATTCGGAGAAATGACCTTGGATTATGCTAGTAATCCCGCGGCATCTCAATCCGAATCCTTCGTTTTCAACCAATGGAAACACAACCTTGTGTATCCGATCGGTTGATTCTCGAGCTCACTTTCTCACAAAATCTGGTTACGTATATATGTAACTCTCACAAGTTTCTAACCTTTTAAATCTTGGCCCCTTACTCCTATTTATAGAGATTAGAGAGAGGGAGAGAATGAGAGGGAGGGGCGGTTTATACCGCCCTCCAAACGCCCTCACATAGCGCCAATGGGTGGCTGCTACTGGGGCTCCCAGCTAGCCCACGTGATTAGCTGGTTACTGGTCAAGGCGGTCACTGCCTTTGACTAGCCATGTGGGCCCCGCCAAAGGTGGTAGTCAAAGGTGGCAAAATTGACCCCCCTTTGACCAGCCCCGTCGGCCCGGCCCATGGACGCGCCAAACGGCATCGTTTTGGGAGGCGATCCTTATCAACGGGCTCTAGACATTCTAGGCTTGATGTCCCTCAAGTTTCATGATCAAATCACGTCGTTTGATGTGCCAAACATCTTGTCAAATGGATATAAAATCCTATCCTACTTTTGACTTTTCTAGAGAATAACCTTTGTTATCTTTCCTTTGGATAACAAATCTTATCCAATGATGATGCAGGTAAGATGTAACCATTACATACCCATGACATCATTCTAATGTCATGCTTGTGTCATCAATTTCGTCCTCTAGTGAGCTTTAGAAGGGGGAGAAACGGATCAATCCATTTTAGCTCCTTTTGACTATCCAAATAGTCCTATCGCATTCTCGCGATCCCGTCTTCATTATGGATGTCGCAGATGTCGGTTAAGGCGTGTGACATCCCTAGGTTCACCCCTGAACTAGCAGTGAGATTTCTCAAGGAATTGGTCATCCCAAATCAATCCTCAGATCCCACAAACCATGAGTGACGTCTAGCAACATATCACGGTTACCCAGTCAGAATAAAGTATGAGGGCAAAGTGAACCTGTTGACCTTGGTTCGGTGTTATTCAGTCCTTCTGTCTTACCATGTCCTGTTTGAATGAGGGCTATGGATATCTGAGTTAAACCCATAGATCTCGATCATATGCACAAATCTATCTAACGTACATTCGACGAGGACTCCTTTCGACTACTACTTAGCCAAGGACTTTCTAATGCACCGTTACGCATAGATCGCATAGGACATTAAACATCATCAATGAGGAGACAGATCCCAACTGTTACCCACGCTTATGACTTCGTAGTGGAGAACTGTAACTATCATGCACAGAGGTGGATCCATGATCGACCAATGTCGTACCTATGAACCACAACCATCTAATATAAGCAGCATCGTGGCTCAAGTCTGAGGATCATTATCACAACAAGCCAAGAGTGGTTGAGACATTAACCAAGCATGAAAGCCTCCATGTTAGTTAATCGCTCTTTCGTCACGTTAGTGGATTCGATCGAACTCGTTCGATACGAACACCTGTGTTCTAGCTCAAACGTCTAACGTTTTGATGACTTGTGACTCATCATCCATATTAGGCATCCAATGCTTAATAGAGAGGCTAGAACATACTGGTCTCAACCGGCTCGTAGATGCCTAATCCATGATCCTTTCGACCAAGAACCATTTGAAGACAGAGACAACGATAATCGTCACACATATTCTTAGACGCCTCAAGAATGGGTATTAGTTCCAACCGATCTAACGGACTTTATTTCATCTATATAAAAGGGACAAGATGAATAAACATACGTTTTGCCATAAATATAATATCGATGTACAATATTTATGCCATACATGTGACATCACATGGTTGCTTTAGGCACCTACTAACAACCTCGCACTTGCACTAAAGCCAACCATGCTGATATCTTAAAGGCCATTATACTAATGTGTTTCTCATAAATAATGGGGGTAATGCTTT
>JAGVVM010022383.1:0-26834 GCA_019149425.1 Psidium friedrichsthalianum | reverse complement strand
AAATCCAAGGGCTTCGTTGTTGAGGATAAAGAAGATCACGTTTTGTAGGTTGATACGCTCCTTGTATGGTCTCAAGCAATCTCCATGGCAATGGTACAAGAGGTTTGATAATTTTATGTTAAGTCATGGCTAACTTGCGAAGGCGCATGACAATTGTGCGTACTTTAAGAAATTGCGTGATGGTTCTTTTGTTTATTTGCTATTGTATGTGGATGACATGCTTATTGCAGCAAATGACATGTTAGAGATACAATTGTGACGAGGCAACTTAGCAGGGAATTTGAGAGAAGGATTTTGGAGCTGCCAAGAAATTTTAGGCAAGGAAATTCGTAGAGATAGACAGGTTGGGAAGCTATACCGTTTCCGCAAAAGGGATATATGAGAAAGTGCTTGAATGTTTCAGCATGAAGAATGTAAATCGGTAGGTACTCTCTTGGCATCCCATTTTAGACTTTCTGTTTCTTTATCACCTAAAATCAAAGAAGAGGAAGAGGAGATGTATCAAGTTCCATATTCTAGTGCCGTCGGTAGTCTTATGTACGCTATGATTGAATTCGTCCAGGCATTTCCCAAGTAGTTAGCATTGTGAAACAGTTATAGGCATATTCAGATAAATCTCATTGGCAAGTAGTGAAATAGATTCTTCGGTATATCTAGAGTACCTCAGATGTTGGTTTGGTTTTTAATAGAGTTGTGATATAGGACATTCTGTTGTTGGCTTCGTGATTCTGATTATGCAGGTGATCTCGATAAAAAGAGATCTTTAACAGGTTATGTTTTTACGCTTGGTAGTTCCACGATTAGTTGGAGAGCAATTTACAGACATGGTACTTTATCTATCACTGAAGCAGAGTATATGGCAGTGACGGAAGCAACAATGGAAGCTCTTTGGTTGAAGCATTTGGTTATAGAACTGGGGTGAAGCAGGAAGGAGCCTCCATTGTCTTTACGATAACCAAAGTGCGATCTAGTTGACCAAGAAACATGATGTATCACGAGAGAACGAAACATATCGACATTTGTTATCACTTTGTACGTGATGAGGTTGCTAAGGGTACAGTTATAATGAAGAAAGTACCTACAGCGGACAATCTAGCAGATATGTTGACCAGACTAGTTCCTTTGACCAAGTTTAAGCATTGTTTGGACTTGACAGACACTTTGCCATTTGAGTTATTTATGCGGAGTTGGTGGCATTTCATCCTTTGTTTCCTACATCAAAGTATGCTCACGTAGGCTTAGGGATATGCGTTATCGATGTTGCCTTTTGGTGGGTGCCTTGTGTGGTTTACTCTTGGTGGTCAGAGAGAGAGGTCTTGTGACGTTTGATAAAATGCTCTTGAAGATTTGAAGTCAGGTGGAATTGGTTATTTGACTTTTAAATTAGTAATAGGTTATTTCGAACCATTCACTTTTGTTTTAGGATTTTTTAGAAGGGGTTATAAAAGGATCTGTTTTATATTATATTGTAATGCTTGCTTTCGCTTTTGCCCTAAAACCCCTTGTTTTTTCACTTCTTCTTGTTTTATTTTTGATTTTTGATTGTATGCTTATACTCATTATTGAAGATAGTGAAACCCCTCTCTCTTCTTGTGTTTTTTTTTCGTTTTGGGTTTTCCCACATATATCGCATCTTGTGCATTTTTATTTTTACTTTCTCGTTCGCTATTTTCGCGTTGAATTCACACATCTCTTGGAGTTTTCCGTAACATGAACCTTCATCTTCGGAGTTGTCTTCTCCTAATTTGATGTTGGTACTCTAGTGATACCACTTTGGCAACTCCTGACGTGTTTGCACAATCCATAGGTTCTCCACCTTTGTCATTCCTTCTTCTCCTATTTGTTGTTCCACCTGTGTAGGTTAACCTTATGCTTAGCTTCACGATTTCCACTATTATGCTTCTTTTCATGTGCCTCATACTTATAAAGGAGCTAGTACTTAAATCCTCTATCGAAATAAGCAATGACAGATGTGTGCAGGCTTAGACAATTCTCATACTTGGGATTTGGTAATTTCCCTAGTGGAAAGTCTGTTATATGTTGTAAGTTGTGTGTTTAAGATCAAAACAAAAATAGATGATACTCTGGAAACTCTTCGAAGCTTGGCTAGTAGTAAAAGGCTTTACTTAGGAGTGTAGAATTGACTATGATGGAAATTTGCTCCACAAATGGACCCACTATCAACGGGATGTTAAAAATGCATTCCTCAAGGAGATCTTACTGAAGAAAGTTCATATCGAACCTCCTCCTAGATACATTCATCTTCTAACAAAGTGTGTCAATCACGTCAAGCAATATAGATTGAAATAAGTTCCTCATGCATTGGTATCCAAATCTAGCTCACACCATGGAACGTTTTGTCTTTCCATCCACCCCTAGACCTGCCTCTTTGTTAAACGAATATCTTGAGTGTTTATATTATACTATTGTATGCGGACAACATGTTTATTATTGGTGAGTTTATATTGGTATTACAAACTCCAATAATATATCAGTCAACAATTTGAAAGTAAAGATTAAACGACTAAGTATTTTCTAGGCTTGGAGGTCGCTTCAAATTCCTTCGGCTATCAACTTCTCAAGTGAAATATGTGATCGATTCTATTTCTCAAGTGATCTTTCTCGAGCAGGACTCATTGATAACAATATGTAACAACTCTTATTGGGACTAATGCCAAATTTGATGAGAAAGAGTGAGACTCTTCTTCAAAAATCCTACACTCTATTGGCGCTAGTTATATGTCTTATATATTTCATTGTTATTTGTCTTGACATTGCTAGGTTGTCACATATCAATCGGTTTCATGATTGCATCACGTATGACACACCTTTATTACTACTTTTTGAATCTTCATTATGTATCTTATTCATGGTCTTCACTTTTTGCTCACTGCCTATATATGATGTTTATTCAGATCCTAATTGGGCTAGTAACCTCTCATCATCGCTCCAATATATGCAAAGGATGTGCAAAGGAAACCGGGAGCACCTAGAACCGCTTGAAACTAAGCCAGATCAGCTCGGAACCAATGGTTCCTAATGGAGCCGGTTCGGTTCCTGATTCCACATGTGGAAAAAGCCACACCCCACTTGGACTAGACCGATAGTATGTAATACATTATTAGTTTACAATTAAAAAAATTAAACAAATCTAAATACCTAATTTGAAACTCGCTCATCTTGTCTCAAACTCTCACTCCCATCGGTTCTTAAGGCCTCAAGTCTCAGCTTCTCCCGTTCACGTTGGCTCACGTCGGCCTTGATCATTCTTTGCCTCCCTCTCTCACTCTCGATCGCCTCCATTTGCTTGGTGGACTGGTTCCATAGACCCACTTGGGACTAGAACAGACGAGCAGTCCAATTCCAAGTGGAACCATGGAACCAATAGGGGTTCTCGATTTTAATTTTTTGGAACCAGCCCTTAGTGGGCGATTCCTAATTTAGGGGGGGAAATCGCCCACCTGGACTGTGTTCACCCTTAAATTACATGCTATTGCTTCTTCTAGGTAACTCACCTACCATTAGCAAGAAAAAAAAAACCTTTGCGCTTGATTTAGTATGGAAGAAGAATATCGTGCTCTTATTGATGCGACATCAAAACTATGGTTGTGATGGTTATTGGAAGAAATTAGCATTCATTATAACGATAGAATAGTAATTTATTACGAAGTGATGTGCAAATAGCACATAATGATGTTTTCCATGAGCTCACCAAGCATAATGAATAGACTGTTGTGACACTTGATTTTAATCAATTTTTCTATTTTAAATTTATAAAAAATCCATAAAAATTTATAAAATTAAAAAAAATAACCTTTGGGGACCATTGTCCAAGCCTAGGAAACCAATTTGATCAAAAAATGATTTTTCATATTTTCAGTATTTTTCGGTATTTTATTTTCGAAAATTCATAGAAAATCAAGAAAAAAAAATGAGAAAATTGCAAAATCAACTTTGGAAGCCTTCGCCAAGCTTAGGTTACCATTTTTGAAATAAAAAATAATTTTTCATATTTTTGTATTTTTTTAATATTTTTCAGAAATTAGGAAAATATTTAATAAATAAATAGTATTTGTGGCCACAACAATACGAAAAAAAGTCTGTATTTTCCATTTAATTTTTTCTTCATTTTGGCTTGGAGAAAACCTGCCAAAATTAATCTGGAATCGGGAATTACTTTGTAAATCTCATTTTCAAATTAATTGAAAAAAATTATAGAAATTCATTTTAGCTTTGTAATTTTCGATTTTTGCATTTCCGAGTTGTGACATTATCCTATAATAGCCCAAATTTTTCAAAACGGCTTGATAGTGCATTTTTCATTATCGCGTTCGATTTTCCGAATTGAGGTGACTTTTTCGTCCACAGATCAACAGTCTGTTGAATCATTTCTTCAGATTCTTGGGTGTCCTTTAATTGAGTTACGGGCACTAGAGGGAGCTCTTGTCGTGGTCTCACTCATCATCACCAACACACATCATTCCTGCCAGTTAATGAAGAAGAAAAGCTTCACCAAAAGGAGGAGTTCGTGAATATCTGCATGACCTGAACCTCATTACGAGTTTTGTGCAAGTGGCATTCGTCATTTCGGGGAAATTCTGGTTCCGAAGATGCCTTAGAAGATGATAAAACTTGCAAGAAGAGAGAAAAGAGAGAAAATAAAGCTACAAAAGAACACGACTGAGAGAGATTGGCGGGCTTAGAGGTGGTGACCCACTTCGGTCAACAATCATGATCTGGACAAAATAGCTGTATATCTTTCTTGTTCATGATCATTTGGCCGACATTGAGGTTTATGGTCCCTTGCTTTCGGTGGATTCGAATAAGTGATTGGGGGCCGCACGCGCGCTTTTCTTTGGCGAGCAGGTCTTGTTGGGGGGACTTTTTCGAAAAAAAAGGGGGGTGGTCTCTCTCTCTCCTCCCACGGGAGGCATCTCTCCTGATGACAGTTATATTTTAAAAAAAGAAAAACTCCTTAGTCCTTCACGGGGGAGGGTCCTTTAGTCCAGGCAAGATTAGAAGGGGTCCACAGGAGGACTGAAGTTAAAAAAAAAAAAAAAAAGCAGGAAATCCAAGGCTGTCGGGGTATCCATCAAAGCCGCATCTTAAGCTTACATCAAAAAGGAGACGGCTGGGGTGGAAAAAAAAAAGGAAGTTCCTGAATGTGCAGAGCTTTCGGGGGGGGAATCTCCATGACTCCTCACCTGCGCCTCTCTTTCTCTCGCTAAGATCCTCCGTGGACGAGGACTCTGCCTCACCGTCTCAGCCGTGTGCGCAGCTCAACCTCCCTCCCACAATACCTCGCGACTCCCTCGTCATGAAGATTGGCCTCCAAGACGACGCTGCCTCCCGCGCCTCTTGCAACCATGTGTGGCCTCAGCCCCCGAGAGCTTGCCCCACGCCCACTCTCTCTTCGCCAGCATCCCCTCTCCCAACACCGTCGCTTACAACACCATCATCAGATGTTACGCCCACTCTTCCTCTCCTCACTCCTTCACCTTCTTTGGCCAGAGGCTCCGCCGCGACATGTCGCCCTATAACTTCACCCTCCCTTTTGTCCTCAAGACCTGCTCCCGTCTCGAGAAGATGAGCCACGGCCTTCACGCCCTGATCGCGAAGCTCGCGCTCAACTTTAACTTTTATGCCTAGAACGCGTTGCTCAATGCATACGGGTGTGTTGGTGCGGTGGAGTGGACGTGGAAGGTGTTTGACGAAATGCTTGGGTGAGAGTCGGTGTCTTGGTCATCTTTGATTGGGTGTTACGTGAATGATGGGTCTGGTTACGATGCTTTGGCTTGTTTTCGGGAAACGCAGTTGGTAGAAACTTTTGAACCGAATAAGGCCTCTTTGCTCAACGTGACCTCGGCTACCTCCAGCGTAGAGGCTTTGGAGTTGGGTAGGTGGGTGGATTGTTACGTCCGCAGAAGTGGCCTGAGTTGGGATTTTTCTGTTGGGACGGCTTTGATAGACATGTACTCTAGGTGCGGGCCAGTCGATGAATCGATGATGGTGTTCCACAAAATGCCCGAGAGAAATGTGTAGACTTGGACTGTGGCGATCAACGAGCTTGCAGTGCACGGTCGTGGTGATAAGGCCCCCGAATTGTTCGATGACATGAAGAAATTGGGAATGCGGCCAGCTCAACAGACGACCTCACTGCCTTCTGATTTTACCATCGAATCTCCTCATCATCAGTACCGCTAGACTTCCATTGAGCGGATCTTCTTCTCATCCTCTTCGAGCATTTCCATCCTTTTTTTTTTCAAAAAACGCATGCCAACCTGACAAATGGCCTCACTTTGCAAACTCTGGTTGTACTGGTCAATGACCTAGCCGCTCCTCTCAGCCATGGTGTGAATGAACCCTACAGCCTTAGCATCTCCACGTCAGGACTCACGTTGGATCATCACACGGCTCGATCCTAAAACCGGACCACCAGAGGGATTTCTGCAGAGAAGTTGGTCATAAACGTTTGCCTCTTTTGGTCATTTGAGTTTGGGAATTTGCCTCTTGGGATCAGCCTGTTATTTTCTGCTTCAGTTTCTGGGTCTATGTCTGCTCATTCATTCAAGCCGTTGATTGATCCGTGCTGGTGAATTTATTACCTCCGTATTCTTGAGATCTGAGGGGTGGGAAGTGTAGTTATGGTATGTCAAGCAGCAAGCCAGACAAGATTTCGGGCAATGAAAAAACAAAAATGGGACTGCTAGGAGCTCAACAGTAGTTGTTAGAATCATAGCATGCTTTCAACCGCCTCACGATTGCTAGGCCGAATATTTTTGCCATCTGCTAAAGCCGGTTACGTAGATTGACCTAGTTCTATACTTTTCAAGTTTAGCTGGAGTTTTAGGTTCTTTCCCTTTGTTTTTGGAGGGCACAGCAATCGCAGGTGCAAAAGTGTTCTCCAATGATGCTGGATGTCCACTACCGGCACATAAAGAGCTGTCTACTTCACGCATGGGTCAACTTCATGAAGCTCACGGTTGGTTTTATTGTCTGCCACGCTTAGGGCTGGCTTTTATTCCAGAACTTAACAGTTCTATTATGAAGGACGGATCCCTTGTTGATCCTTCAGAAGATTTCGACGGTAGACCGCGGATGAATTCTGGATTTGCCGAGAAGAAATTTGTTGTCATCGATCAATCGGTGGGCCACATTAGGATGTTTTATAGTTCAGTGATAAGAAGTCCCAACCATTTCTCAAGTTCATTGCGTGTCCCTCATCACATGGATGAAGAAGTTGAAAGGAGGAAAAGTGATGTGAATTTTTTGTCTGGAACATCCATCGCCAACATTATGAATGATCATGTGGGGGGTGGCTGAATATAACTCTGTTCAGGTTTGGCAAATGGGGGGAGGAGAGGCAGCGTCCTTGAAGAGAGTGAGATTGAGGGAAGAACCACGAGGGGAAGAAGAAGAAGAAGTCCCATGGTATTAATCAGCACAACCCGTAGGCAAGGGGAGGACAGGGGATGATTCGGTCAAAAAGAAATGGAAATGGGTAGTGGGGGAAGGACTGGAGATCGTGATCCTCCCTCCCTCCCTCTCTCTGGGTCTCTCTCAAGCACCATGACCGACAAAGTTTTCTCCTTCACCAAGCCTGCTACGGCCAACGGCTCGTTCCCCGCGACCAAAGGCCAGCTCTGCGACGGTGCCGCCCGCTCCACCTACCGTCCGCAGCCTAAGAAGAGCCACCACCGCCGCAGCTGCTGCTGCCAATGCTGCCTCTGGACCACCGTCGCCTTCCTCGTCTTCCTCCTCCTCATCGGCGTCGCCGCCGCTGTCTTCTATGCCCTCTACCGACCTCACCGCCCGACTTTTACCGTCACCTCCCTCAAGGTCTCCTACAAAAACGTCAGCTCCTCGTCCTCCACTATCAGCTCCAAGTTCGACCTCACGATCTCCGCTTGGAACCCCAACAGCAAGCTCGTGTACATCTACATCCCGATTTTGGTCTCGGTCCTCGGCGTCGACGGCAACGTCCCCTTGGGTGGCGTGACGATCTCGTCCTTCGTTCACGGGAAGAAGAACACGACGGTGTTGAAGACGTCGATCACGAGCAACGGCAAGGAACTAGACAGCAGTTCCGCAAGCTCGCTAAAGTTGGGTCTGAAGAGCAAGAACGGGCTGCCTTTGAAGAGCAGGCTGGACACGAAGAAGAAGAGGCGTCGGGCGGGGGACTCTCCAAGAAAAGGAGGCTTAGTCAATCAATTTAGGCTGGTACGTTTTCTCATTGGGCCTTTGCCCTGCCTTAGCTTCATTCAGGCTAAATGATACGTGGATTGGCTTTAGTAAATTGTGAGTTGGGCTTGTTTAGGTATATTGGGTTGGTCTAGGTACAAGAAATTTTAGGTCTGTTATACCGTTTGGGCTATTCTTTGGGGCAGAGGAGGGGCCTAGACCCATCTTCTTAATTATCAGGATTTAGGGTTCACGAACTGGGCTCATTGGTTGAGCCCAGTCCGTGTATAATTCAGGCCCTGGAGGCCCTGGTCTGGCCCAACTGGAGCCGGGTGGGGTCCAGCGATCGGACCCAGCCTTACCCGGTTTTTATATTCATGGGCCGAGTCGACGCGACCCGGTCCAGAAAATCAATAAAATAATAATAATAATAATAATAATAATAAAAATGGAAAATTTCATAAAAGTAATAACAATAATAATAAAATAAAAAAATAAAAAAAATTTCCAAAAATTCTCAAAAACCTTAAAAAATCAGAAAAAAAGATCTTTTTCTTCACCGATCAATCCTATTTTGGACGGTCATTTCCTTCCTCATTTCCAAACTGACGATTTTGTCCCTTATGGGTAAATTGTCTCGGAAAATTCCAAAAACTTTAGAAAAATCTCAAAAATTAGAAAACGGGTCATTTCGACTGACCAATCCTATTTTTGATGAATTTCCTTCTTGATATTTCCAAAATGACGATATTACCCCTTAGGGGTAAATTGTCTCGAAAATCTCAGAAAACTCAGAAAAAAACCTCAAAAATCAGGAAACGGGTCATTTCGACTGGCCAATCCTATTTTTGGATGATTTCCCTTCCTAATCTGCTCAAAATGAAGATTTTGCCCCTATGGGTAAATTGTCTCGAAAAATTTCAAATTTTTTTTTTCAGAAATTGTGGGAAATAAGGAATGACCATAGTCAACTGGTTTGACCTATTTTCACTTCCCGAGCCTTGAAAAATGACCATTTTACCCTTCTGATCAGTTTGACCCAAGTCTTTCCGAGTCACCCCAAATGATTTTTCATAAAATTGGTACCGAAAGCGTGTTAGAGTAATCTAACGTAACCAAGTCCCCGAACTCATAATCTCCGGTTCGCAGAAATAAATTAGTTCTCCCGCTAATTTATTTAGGTTTCTAATCGACCTACCAAGAACGATTAGTGGCGATTCCAAATCTTAAAATCATTTAAACAAAAAAAAAATCAAATCAAAGTTGCGATTCGATAGGGCTTGAGAGGGTTCGCGTTAAGTTAGTTAATTTAATTAACCTAATAATCCGTTCACTTGAAAATAATTTTCGGGTCGAGACATTTGTCATTTTACATGATATCACGTGCTTCATCTCACTTTTCATCTTATCTCCACTTCATTAGTTGATTGCTGATGTCGTTATTGAGGCACATGCACTCGGGCGCTTTCAAGGTTTTTTCTCCAAACTCTACTTGACTTATCCTACGGCACCTTGAGTTTGAGGGGATGTTAAAAATATATTTATGAGTATCTATATATCTCCATCGATTTCATAGGTCTCTCAAAATTGTGCATTCTCTTCCTTTAATTATGCATACACTAGATTGATCATGATTGATCGTAATATATATTGCAATATTTTGTTATTTCAAATAGCCATCCTATAAAATTTATATATAAGCCTATGTGCTCCTCAGTATTGAATAAATTCAGAAACTACACAACCCCCACTTCGTAGTTACTCCTCGGGAACCGTACCTAGCGATTGAGGATGCCCTACAAAGAGAGAGCGACATTTAGGTGACCATTAAATATAGCACATGCGAGAAACCCTCAAATAGAGACCGGCAAGTTAGATCCACATCAACTTTGCCCTTAACCAATGATAATAATATGCCAAGAGAAAGGGAAGCCATTGAACAAATTTGTGCAGCAGTTATGACGGTCCGATATATCGATCAATCTGGTAGCTCATGATCACATAAAATTATACGTTTCCCTAACCCTTCAACATTATATGTGACCTGTACTTTGGGATATATCATGATTCTGGTGTTTCGTCTCACTTTAATTGCCGGAAATGGTCCAAAAGGACTTGCCGAAATGATTAGGTAACGCCGGATGCAACGTACTGTATATTTGATTTGATATGTTGTCATTCAATCCAACGTACTGTATATTAAATTACATGCTATTGCTTCTTTCTAGGTAACTCACTTTACCATAGCAAGAAAAAAAAAACCTTTGTGTTCGATTTAGCACGGAAGAAGAATATCGTGCTCTTATTGATGCGACATCAAAATTACTATGGTTGTGATGGTTATTGGAAGAACTTAGCATTCGTTATAATGACAGAATAGTAATTTATTATGAAGTGATGTTCAAATAGCATATAATGATGTTTTCCATGAGCTCACCGAGCATAATGAAATAGACTGTCATTTTACATGATATCACGTGCTTCATCTCACTTTTCGTCTAATCTCCACTTCATTGGTTGATTGCTGATGTCGTTATTGAGGCAAATCCACTCGAGCATTTTCAAGGTTTTTTCTCCAAACTCTACTTGACTTATTATCCTAGGCGACCTTGAGTTTGAGGGGATGTTAAAAATATATTTATGAGTATCTATATATCACCATCGATTTCATAGGTCTCTCAAAATTGTGCATTATCTTCCTTTAATTATGCATACACTAGATTGATCATGATTGACCATAATATATATTGGAATATTTTGTTATTTCAAATAGTCATCCTATAAAATTTATAAATAAGCCTGTGTGCTCCTCAGTATTGAACAAATTCAGAAACTACACAACCCTCTCTCCCGCTCTATACGTTCATTTTTTCAATGGCAGCCAGTCCAACTTATTCATGGTATGCTTTTTTCCCTGGATTGGCTAAGAGGAATGATTGCCTCTCTTCCCCAAATTGGATAAGAAATGAATAGAATAATGCGACACATGATGTATGTAATAAACATAATTGTGGCAAGAGGTATCCACCGTATTCATATACATAGATAACCCCAAAATCATGTAATCACGAGGATAATATAGCGACGGACTCGTAGTTACTCATCGGGGACCGCAGCTAGCTATTGAGGATGCCCTACAAAGAGAGAGCACATTTAGGTGACCATTAAATATAGCACATGCCGCAAAACCCTCAAATAGAGACCTTGACAAGTTAGATCCAGATCAACTTTGCCCTTAACCAATGACAATAATATGCCTAGAGAAAGGGAAGCAATTGAACAAATTTGTGCAGTAGCTATGATGGTCCGATACATCGATCAATCTGGTAGCCCATGGTAACATAAAATTATAGATACTCCCATGCCGTCAACATTATATGTGACCTGTACTTTGGGACATATCATGACTCCGGTGTCTCGTCTAACTTTAATTGCCCGAAAATGGTCTGAAAGGACTTGCCGAAATGATTAGGTAATGCCGGATGCGACGAGCTATATGTTTGATTTGATATGTTGTTATTCGATCCGATGTTTTTTTTTTGGGTTACTTTTGGACATATTGCAATTTCGTTGTTTCGTCTCGTCCGATTGCGGTTAACAAGCGAAGTCTAGAACATGCGGTAACTCGCCGAAATGGTTCGGTAACATTGGATGTGACGTGATGTAATATTTGATTTGACACGACACCATGCTGTTCGTCCGTCGATGTTTTTCACGACTTGCCGAATCTCATAGATATGCAGAACGTTGCATGTATCTGGCCTGCATGCTACCACGTTAATTAGGAGTCTCTATAAGCGATCGTCTTTGCTTGTATTCATCTTCAGCAAGATACAGAAAACCTTTTCCGTTGATTTGTCCGAGGCTATGAGGGTATCGGAGTTGCCACGTTAGCCCCGTTCCAAGCAATCCCACGCTCGGACCCGTCCACCACAAATTGTTCACGTCGTGGCCCCAACCCCAACTCTGCCCGTGAATCGCGGAAAATGTCAAATCTCAATAGTAACATATCGAATCGAGTACACAACATGTCATGTGTCATCTCACGAAAATAAAATTTATGTTTGGTCCAACATCAGCATCACGTAATGTAGGCAAAAAAAAAAAAAAAACCCAATTATCTTAATTCAAAATATAAGCTAAGAAGCATGGACACTCTCTTACGGCCTCCGTATCGTGTCGAATGCGCGTCGGACACCAACACGTGATCAACATGTATGAAACATCCAACACGTGGTCAATGCTCTGAACACGCCAGCGACACATGAACTTAGCATCTCGATACATAATTTCGACACTCATGGAGCTAGTTTTAAATATTTTCATTAAATTACGGATCAAAATGTAAATATATCACAAATATGTATATACTTAATTATATATCCATCCACAAAAAAAAAATATAATTGTGAATCCCTAATAAAAAAAAGAAACACATCGCTAATATTTTGTATATACGTAATAATTTCTTATATATATATATACATATTTAAATTTTTTTATATTTTGAGAAATGACGTGTTGGAACCCTGAATCATGTAACGGTGTCGGTCTTTAGTCTTACGATATAAGTTCGAATGTCCAATTCTTTCTCCAACTTGGACGACAATTTTCTGGGGCATTAACACCGGTGATGACGATTGGCAACTTTTTAGGCTCTACGTTATTTTCACTTTCACAAGTTTTTAGGCTCTAAAGCTTACACGTCCTCCCTATGCACGTAGCTTTACCTTAAGCCACAACCATTGCCAAATCTCCTCCGCACCGAAAGTTCATGTTAGCCAACGACAACGACCAATTCATTAATTTCAAGCTTTACTAAATTCAGCACCTCCCTACATTTCCATTTACACAAATTTCGCAATCAGCTTAGGAAAACAAATTGTTCAAAAATTATCGAGTATAATGGCTTATCGGGTTTTTATCTTTTCGTTTTTGTCCTTTAACATCACATTTATGACCTAGCATCGAAAACCCTAAACTTTTAAAAACATATGAGTGGTAACATTTCAAAATTGCTCCAAGTATTTAGTAATTTTAAAATGGAAACATTAGTTATTTTTTTGTCACGCCGGACAAAGTCGGATACAGTCTCATCAAATGGTGTAAAGCCATAAAATCCAACCTTTTTATCTATACACATACGTATATGTTGTACTATGTGCATATGTACGTATTGGCACATGTCTTGTATGTATTGCCAGATCTTTAATGGGTCCAGGAGCTAATGTCATCAGTCTAGCAACGTCACTTGAATAATCTGTTGATCTAAGGAAATAGTCAATCGTCCAGCTTTGACATTAAATCAATGCGTCTCACATGTAAAGCAAAAGGCAAAACCAAAAGTTCTAGGTAGGGATCTCTAAATTTGAATTTAGAAGGTGAATTTCAGCCTTTTAAGAGGAAAACGTGCATGTCAAACATATGAAGTAGTCCTAGATTGGGATGTATTTTTCCTACTTTTCTTCTTATTCCTTATGTCTTTCCCTCTCTTTCCCCCTTCTTTGAGGCAGCTCCACACTACCGTCTTCCCGTCGCTATGAGCCCGCACCAACATGGCGCCATCCTTGTCATCAATGCCTATGCCAGCTTCATGGGAAATTGCCCAAAAAAACCTAAACCTATTGTATTTTTGCTAATTCAGTTCTAAACCTTTTAATTATGCCAATTGAAGTTCTAAACATATTCCCGTTTTGTTAATTAGTTTATCCGATAAATTTTGGCCGAAAATCGCTGACGTAAATGCTGGACATCATATGTGGCACGATCAATATTGATGTGAATAATATTTAATAATATTTTATTTTTTGGATCTTTTTTTATCTTTTTATTTTTTTTCCTTTACTTTTCTCTTCTTTTCTTTTCTTTTTTTCTCTCTTTTTTTCCCTTCGCTAGCCTTAAGTGACGACTCAATCACCCTCGCTGAGGGACGCTCAAGCTTGGGCTGGCGAGGGCGAGTGCTTGTTGAAGTGTCGATCCCAATTATTTAAGGGGGTAAACGTAACACGTAGGTTAACCTACATTGATAGTGAGGTGCACACCTTCTAGGACGTCAGTCACGAGATTGACAAGGATCCAACATTGCTCCAAACGCGACAAGTTTTTTTTTTTTTTGTGTTATCGAAGATGTCCGGGCCAGCGTCCGTACGGAACGCGCACCTCGACTAACCCTTCGGGAGGACTAACGCGACAAGTTTCTGGTACTCAAGACTAAAAAGACAAGGTCGATTAGCTTGGCACTCGAGAGACAAGTTTAAACTCTTGTGCCAAAGTGGCATTATGAACCCTAGGTGACTTCAATGATTATGATGATGATTGAGAGGGGGGGGGGGGGGAACTAAAAAAAAACCTACCAAACCTTTCTCCAAAAATAAATGACGTTACGGTTACAAAGAAGAATTTATACACAACTAGAAATACAACCCCATAAATACACAGCTAAAAAAAAAAAAAAAAAAAAATGAGAACCTGCGCAACCCATCTCTTATCTTATCTCCTTAACCTACTCAACCACCTCTCTTAAATAACCACCACCACCACCCACATCATCCCCCCATCGAAACCAGCTGGCTCTTCTTGGATCGATATTTATTGTGCGTAGGGAGATCAACAGTCATGCTACACCACATTGTCAAATCTCGCAAGCACCGGAGGAGAGAGCCTAAACACGGTGTGCCCTAAACAGTGTGTGTATTGCCTTGGTCCCCGTTGCGGTTTCAATCACTTTCCATATGGAGACTTTGGCCTTGGCCTACCACTCAAAGTCCCGGTTTCCACCTTGATAATGAGATGTCATGAATTAACATGGACTAAAGAGCAACGGGACAGTTACCGAAAAAGTCATGGACTCATTGTACTCATGTCAATTCGAGTCATATACCTTTTAATTGTGCGGATTTTATTTTAAACCTTTTCATATTTGTCCAATTGAATCCATCAAGCCAATTTTGACTGAACATCATTAATGTAAACGTCGGCGATGCCATGTAGAATAGCAAGGGAAGGGCCAATGACCCGCGTTGACACCGGGCGAAGGAGTCGCGGCTCTCGCATGCTCTGGGTGAGGGTCATAATGCCCTTGTTGGCCACTAGGGAAGGGCTCGCGGACCCTCACTCGATACTCTCACCTGCTATAGCGACGGCATCACAGCCCTTGCTTGACAGCTTCTCTAAGGTTGATGAGGGCCTAGGCGAGGGCTAGATGCCATTGCCGGCCAAAGCAAGGGCGTGCGGCCCTTTTGCCCAAATCTGGCAAGGGCCACAACACCCTCGCCAGATCTGGGCCAGGCGAGGCCGCAATGCTCAAATATTTCAAAGGCGTCTCGACCCTCCCTCGCTAGCCTCATTCCAAAAAAAAAAAGTAAATAGGAGATATGAAAAGAATCATAAGCTCAAAAAAACTTATAATATATATCCGCGTCAACTGTTTTCGGTCAAAATTGATTGAATGAACTCAATTGGCTAAGAGTGAAATGGCTTGGGATTGTTTGGCATAGTTGAAAGGTTTAGGAATAGATTGTCGGACACTTTTTTTTTTTTTGTTGATAATGTTCCGGGAAAGAAAACTGTGTTGAACAAAGCCGATCGCGGTAGAATGGAGCCCCTGAGCATGCGTCTTGCCCATTACCTGCTGACGGGTATCGTGCCCGATTATACAATTTTCTTGTACTGCTTCCTTGGGGGACCGCCACATCGTCATGTAGGCCTTTTCCCTTTCCCTTGACACTTTTAGTGGGACTGGTTCAGTACCTTTCACGCATTATATATACACAAGGGTTGCTCATGTGCTGGTGATGCACACGAGAAAGATCGGTGAAAGAGAGAAAATAGGAAAAAAGAAGATGGGGACTGCGTGCCTAGAACCTCCGCCTCTCATCCAGGACCTGAAGGTCACCGTCCACGACACATCCCTGGTGTTCCCGTCCGACCACATTCCCCGCAAGCCCTTCTTCTTGTCCAACATCGACAAGGTCCTCAACTTCGACGTCCAGACCATCCACTTCTTCGCCGCCCACGCCGAGTTCTCCCCCGACCGGGTGGCCGAGGCGCTGAGGGCCGCGCTCGCCAAGATCCTGGTGCATTATGAGTTCCTGAGCGGCCGGCTCAAGGTCGACGCCGGGACCGGGCGGCTGGAGATCGAGTGCAACTCGGAAGGCGTCGGGTTCGCGGTGGCGTCGAGCGAGTGCCGCCTGGACGATGTTGGGGACTTGGTCTTTCCGAATCCGGCCTTCGAGCGGCTGGTCACCAAGTCTATGGACACGCTGCCACCCGACAATCAGCCCCTGTGCATTGTCCAGGTATGTAACGGATGAGCAATTGAAGTGATAAACGGAGATAAGCATTTGCAAAACCCTAGTAGTTGATTAGTGAGCTGGAAATTACACATTATCTAAAACGAAAGAGAGAAGATATTACCACTAAAATGAAAAAACAAACAAACATCTCCTGAAATATCATCTAGACCCAACGAAATCACATTCCGGAAATTCTAGAGATGGAATGGCGGTGTGTTTATGTAGAATTAACGTTGTTACATCGGGAGTTTTGTGAAAATGCGTGGCATAAAACCCTCCAAATCTCAACGAACGAGACTCGATTCGCTGCTCTTCTGTGACGAGGCTGCTGATCTGGATCTGTCGCCGACAATGATTATCGTCGGTCGCACATGGCTAGGTTAGATTTAGATTTTCCTCTGCACTGTTACACCCACTTCCACCTTCGCAGTTCGTCAATAAATGCTGCACGAGCCCTTGGTCTCCCATCCATCTCTTGAGAAACTTACGGATCGTGACCCTTTTTAATCTTCTCCATCTCTAGCCGCGACCTTTTATCTCCGTGACGTGACCCGATAGTTTATGATCAGTCTCGGTCAGAAGAAGAAGAAGGAACAGGGCAGCGTCGTACGCACCATAATCAGCGGCTGATCAAATCGGTGTCTCTGTGATTTGCATCACTCTGGGCCACGGGTTCGAATGCTTCATTCAATGGCATTTACCTCCGTAGCGTATTGTATAGATCACGTGGTGATCGAAAGCTGTCTCGTGTTTTCACCGAGCTCGATCTGTCCTCGCTCGTCGTCTTCAGCTCATACCTGGTTAATGTACAAGGAGACATCACATGCAAGGAGTTCATCAATCGCTAGACTTCCCATGATTTGTTGATAGATGCAGATTTTTGGGTTACTCTCCTTTTGATGAGAGGAGGTAGCGATCCCTGTGTTTGTCTTGTTGATGATTTGGTTGGACAGGTGACGTCGTTCGCGTGCGGGGGATTCGCTATGGGGATATCGACCAACCACGCGACCTTTGACGGGTTGAGCTTCAAGATGTTCTTGCAGAACCTGGCCGCGCTTGCCGCCAACAAGCCCCTGGTGGTGGATCCCTGCAACGATAGGCGGCTCCTGGCAGCCCGGTCGCCACCGCGCGTCTCGTTCCCGCACCCGGAGCTGCTCAAGCTCGACGTCCCCAAGGGCCAGGACTCCTCGCGCCCCCACGTGTTCACCGACGCCCCCCAGGACCTCGACTTCAAGATTTTCAAGCTCTCTCCCAAGGACATTGCCCGTCTCAAGGAGAGGGCCGCCAAGGACGCCGGCTGCCCGGGATCATCCTCCCAAGGCGCGTGTCACTGGCTTCAACGTCGTGACCGCCCACATATGGCGGTGCAAGGCCCTGTCGTCGTGCGCCGATACCGACGACGGCAGTAGCAAGAGCCGAGCATCGACCCTGCTGTACGCTGTGGACATAAGGCCGAGGCTGGAGCCCCCGCTGCCACGGGGCTACGCGGGGAATGCGGTGCTGACGGCGTACGCGACGGCAACGCACGGGGAGCTGGAGGAATGGCCGCTGGGGAGGCTGGTGGAGATGGTGACGGAGGGGGCAGAGAGGATGACGGACGATTACGCGAGGTCGGCCATCGACTGGGGGGAGGTGAACGTGGGGTTCCCGCATGGGGAGGTGCTGGTGTCGTCGTGGTGGAGGCTCGGGTTCGCCGACGTGGAGTACCCGTGGGGGAGGCCGAGGTACAGCTGCCCACTGGTGTACCACCGCCCGGACATCATCTTGCTCTTCCCGGACATGATCACAACAGCTAGCCAAAACAGTGGCGACGGTGTTAATGTTTTGGTCGCCCTGCCCAGCCCGGAGATGGCCAAGTTCCAGTCTGTGTTCCACAAGTTCTTGGCCTGAGACCATCAATGACCTTCATTTTAATTTGCCTTGTTCAAATCTATATACATATATATACATATAAATATGCACGTCGGGTTTGGTACGACTATAAATATATACAGATAGAGATGAGTACGTTTGGATTTTATCCGTGGATGTATACATGCAAGTATTGAATATAAACTTCCAGCGCAACAAATAATCGCATCTCTCACTTATCAATGGAGGTGAGAACCAGAAGTGTAATGCCTTATTGGATTATATGTTCATTTGTCCCAACTCTTGGATCCTTGGGTTTGTTTGTGGTCGATCTTCATTATAAGGTTAAACATTTTAGAAATCCTTCTCAATTTCGTGTAACTATACTTGGACGCGGCGAAAGTAGATAAATAGAGGTGGTCGGTTCTCGATCTGACCTGGACTAAAAGTACCGGTTCCCAATTTTTTGGGATCGGCAACCGAATAAGATGGTCC
This sequence comes from Psidium friedrichsthalianum, assembly GCA_019149425.1. Taxonomy (NCBI): domain Eukaryota; kingdom Viridiplantae; phylum Streptophyta; class Magnoliopsida; order Myrtales; family Myrtaceae; genus Psidium; species Psidium friedrichsthalianum. Next base: position 8,013 of record JAGVVM010022383.1, on the reverse strand, counting down.
TGGCATCGAACCGGACGGTCTAATGGGGATTCAGAAAAATTCTTGTTCTTCAAACGTGTTAAACACATTAAATTCCACGACAATCAGCCCCAGACCTTTGTGAACAAAGACCCACAACATAGTCTCAAGAAGACATGCTTTAACAGCAGATCCAACTTCAGCTCAAATATAGGGATATCATTTCTGCTGACAACGATAAGACAAGCAGTTGTTGCCAATATGACGGAATATCGACTATCTTTTCAAACTGCAACGAGAGACGAGAGACACACTTTCCGAAATCTAACGCCCCAGTTGGCAAAAACCCACGAGGTTTTTGATCCACAACCACATCAGCGACAATACCCAAAGACATTCATGTGCAACTCCAGACATGGAGTGTTCAAAACTCAATCAAGGGTAACGCAACAAAAGGTTTCGGATTCCCGGAACCGCCCAAAACCAGCCGGTTCGGTCCGGTCCTGGTGGTTCTTGGTTCAGGTGTACGTGTTGCTCACCCTTGGCAGATACATCTCTCTTGCTTTGTGGTCGATCTCTTGCCAAATCGGAGTTTGGATCGGCTCCCCGAGATTTAGATAGGTCCGACGTGAGTTTGAGGTGCGTTAGAACAAGGGATCGAGCTGTTTTTAGCCGGTGCATGAAGCATCCAGGTATGCAGGTAAGGCTCACCAGAAGGTCGTGAGGTAGATCCTCGGCTACTGCAGGGGCCGAGCCAATGGGCTACGTGGATTCTAATCACGCCTCTGGCAGGCAGTGCAGCAAGCTGGAAAATGCTGTTGCAGGATGATGTTGCCCTGTTTTTAAATATAGGCATAGTACAGGACACTTGAATTTTGGAGCAAAGCAGGTGACATGGCTTTGGGGGCCGGCCTGCTCTTGAATTTTGGATTGGAGCAAAAAAAAAAAATTGTCCCCATACATGGTGACAACGAAAGAACAACAAAGAACAAATTCGGTGAAAGGTATTTCACTGTTGATTGAATTCCGATGTAACAATTTCCATTTGACACAGAGCCAGAGTCACTATGGACCTCAACACCCATCAATATAAAAAAATAATAATAATCCTTGGACTTGAGACTAAGAGGAATGTGTAAAAATAAGAGGATATCCAATTTTACCTTATTTCTCGAGACACATTTCGACGTTCAAAAAGAAAAAAAAAAAACATTTTTAAGAGAATTTCAGAGATCACATACTCACTCATTCATAAATCGGTCACTGGTAAAAAAAAAACGTGAAACATTTATTAAGTTTTGAATTTTAGATGTGTCAATAGCTTAAAGGAAAACATAAAACCTATCCTATTTGATAGCACAAGAAAGTTTTTCCTAGGGAAGGTTGAAATTGTGAATTACAATACGAAGTTTCCCATCGAGAAGAGGTAATTGTCTTAAAACTAGCACAAACTATTCTAATTCTTGAGAAAAGAACAATCCAATAATTATGTTAAAATAGTTGCAGGTTCAGGAATTAATTGCTATAGCCATATCATAAAATAATGTTGTAAAATTGTAACTTGTAAGATACATGTTACATTGATCACAAACAACAATTAATTAGACAACCAATGATATTCGTAATTTCATACGAATATGGATATAATAAAGAATATGTGTTAATGATAATATATTTCTTATGATTGATCTAACAATACTTGCATACCAATAGAATTGGAATTCATGGACAACAGAACGGATATGTTATTCCTTCATATTCCAATTTTACTCAGGGTGTGATTGTTTTAGGGAAAGTGATTTTTGGGAATTGGTTTTCTGGACTTTCACCCATTTGGTTCACCGAAAATGATGAGTCAACGAAAAACACTTTCCGGTCAAAGAAAATTCTTATGTATAAATTCAAAAAAGTGAATTCCTCAAACTGAAGAGGTGAAAATACTTTCCGAAATTTTCCTCTTGAATTTTTTAATATTTTACTATTTTATTTTAATACTTGCTATTTTTGTATTATTATCATTTTATTTTTTATCTTTGTCTTTTTTTCCCTCAACTGGTTGTTAGCCATCGGCGCAGTCCGGCAAGTCTCATCCTCGCCAACAAGCTTGAGCCTTGCTAGCCAAAGCTCGGCCTTAAGGGCGAGCCTTGCTCATCGGATTTGGCCTCAAGGCCGAGCATCACTCGCCTTCAGCCGACAAGCTCACTTGTAGGACAACTTAAATTATTGGAATTGGATCAAATAATCATTAATAGATTTAGCTATTATGTCATTATATCATAGATTCTTTGAGAATGTTGCACCACAGTACACTTCTAAATTAGATTTTTAATAGTTACGTTAATTTAGAAAGCTTTACTTTATCCTGCACAACTTAAAATAACGCTAAATATGCTGTCTCTCTTTTTGTAAGCTCTTAGATTTCTTGATATAAATTTTAAGAAAGGCTGCATAAATGCTTACGTGGCAGAAAGTGCTCTCAGTAGTCAATAGGTTAAATAAGATTGAAAGTGCTCCACTTCGGAAAAAAAGTTTGTAAAGAATGGAGGTTTGGGAAAAGAAACTCGGAAAAAATAATCACTCATTTTTATATTTAGAATGCGTTTGTTTCATTGTAAAATTTATGGTAAAAAAAATATTTTTCTTAAAAATTATTTTCAAGATAAATGGTTAATTTTAATTTATTTTTTTCTTGTCAAAAGAAAAAGTCATTTTCTTCCGATACAAGTTTATTTTTTTTTTAGTCCATTAAAAATGTTTTCCGAAAATTGATTAGTTTCCTTCATCTAAATATAAGAAAGTCGAAAATTAGTTTTCAGAAATATTTTTTATCAAATAAATAGACTTTTAATTTGTGCAGTGTGATCTTTGAACTTTGGCCTAATATACAGTGTCGCCCCTAAATCTTTAATTTATAAAATGTAATCTAATAAATGTTCAATGCATCTACATGAAAATGTTGAAAGTTTACGGATGATTCTGCACAACGAATCAAAGTTCAAGGCTCGCAAAACAAATTAAAGATTAGAAGATGATACGCACATTGGATCACACTACATAGACCATTTGCATCTTTTTTTTTCCCTTTATCTAATTTAATAACCTACTAAACTTATTATATTAGTGAGTGGATTTCACTAAAATGATTGAAATGGCTACCAACGCTAGCGATCGTCTTCACGTGTTACTATAAGTAGAGCTGTCAATATGGGTCATAGACCCATAACTAACCTATGTTTTGTAAAAAAATAGGTCTTAAGTGGGTTATTAACATTTAGAGGACTCATTAAAAATGGAACCAAAAGGTTGAAGTGAAATTAAATGGCCCAAAAATGAGTCACACATGAAATCCATTTTGAACCCATATTGGACCCATTTTCAACCCATGACTGCCATAAATTACAAATGAGCTCAAGACCTCAGTGGCTCAACTTTATTATTATTTTTTAATTTTCTATTTTTATAAGTGAATGAAATAAATCAAAAAAGAAAATTAAAATTAAAAAATATAAAAATTGTCGTCTACGACCAGTCGCCACTGTCGGTTGCTACTACCACCGGCGGTCGAAGTAAAATGAAAGGAAAAAAATAAATAAAAAATACTTTTTTAAAAATTAATTTTTTTAAAAAAAATAGAAAATTAAAAAAATAGAAAAAAAATTCGCTAGATTTTTTATTGCATGAAAGTATTTTAGTAATATTTTTTATTTTATTTACTAATAATAGTGTGATTTGATAATATGGGTCAAAACGGATCAGGTTGAGTGTGGGTCGATTGCGAGTCGGGTCGAGTATGAGTTATTAAATATGAGTTAAAATGGGTTAGATGGGTCAATATGGGTTAGACGATATTCGACCTAACCCAAACCCTAACCAGACTATCCATTTGACACCTCTAACCGTAAGGCCTCATGCCATTGTGAAATATTAATGAGAGTCCGTCGGTGAGTGCCCAAGATAATAGGCAGTGTCCTCGCATGAGGCAGGGCATATACAAAAGCCATCTAGATATTCACTTGAGGGAATCGAACTTGTGATGTTGCAGAATACGTACGACAACCGAAGTAGTACTGATACCGACACTCAACACGTGATACGACACGGTATTTCTTAAAAGAGAGAATTTGGACACATTGTATATTAAACAAATATGATAAATTATCATGTATATATAAAAATATCAGTGGTGAGTTTCTTCTTATATTAGCAATTTATGATTAGGTTTTTTTCTTGCTAGGTGTATTCAATTTGGGGCGGTTGGGTATATCACTTAAGTATACATTTTTTTTTAAAATTTTCATTGTGACACTTAATTTATTAAAAATACTTAAAATTGAACTCGTGAATATCAAAATGGCTTGTTGGGATGCTAAATTCGCGCGTCGCTAGTATGTCTAGAGCATTGATCATGTGTCAATCGTATATCAGAGAGAGTGTTGGAGCATCTGACACGAGTGTTGGAGCATCTGACACGAGTGTTGAAGACTTTGGAAGAGTGTTGGTACTTTCTAAGCGACAACTTACGGGAAGGGGAACTCTGGAAAATTCGGAGGAAAGAGCAGTTCAATTGCAGCTTCTGGGCACAAACGTCGGCGTATTGGCCGAATCGCCGCAAGTCGGGCTTCTTCGTTTCGGCCCGAAAAGAAGGCTTGCTCGCAACGCTTCTCGGCACTTTCCACTCTCTCCTGCTCCGAACGACGCCACTGCGTCTTCGCCGTCGCCGCGTGCCGTTGTGCTCCGTGTCTATCCAAGCTCCACGACGGCGCCCAAGCCCCGTCGCCGCGTCCCCCTTCTCCCTCCCTAACTCCCTCCCTCCCTCCCTCTCTCTGGGTCCGGCCTTGGATTTGGTGCAGCTATTACCTAAGCTTAGATGGCTTCCGAAGCTGGGTGGTACATTCTCGGCGACAATCAGCAGAACGTTGGCCCTTATGCCTCCTCCGAGTTGCTCGGTACGTTCAACTTCTTTGATTCTTAATTTCAATGGTGTCGATTTTTTATTGAGTTTCAATCTCCGCGAGGAGATATTTTTATCTTGCTTAGCTTCCCCGTGATAAGGAGTGCGATTGGATGTTTTGGGCAGAGCATTTGAAAAACGGGTATTTGTCTGAGAGTACACTCGTGTGGGCCGAAGGGAGAGCTGATTGGCAGCCTATCTCTTCTATCCCGGAGCTGATGCTCCCTGTTCAGATAATGGGGATGATTCCCAAAATCCCCCAGGTGTGTGCTTTTCTGGGTGAATTGGTTTCCTGTGCTTTTCATTACGCCGTAGCTGCCGAGTCAATGTCATTACATTGCAGTGGTATGTGCAGCCGTATTGAACAGCGAAGATGAGTTTGAGAAATGGGAAAGGGAAGTTAGAGAGTCCGAGGCAGTGGGTTCGAATGATGGATCTCTTTCTGTCAGTGTCGGTGCTGACTTTGAGGAAGACGACCATAACCGACCTTCAACACCACCAGAGGGTGAGGAAGAGTTTGTTGATGATGATGGAACTAGGTACAAGTGGGATCGTGGTCTCCGAGCATGGGTTCCTCAGGTCTCTCCTTGTCTCCATTTGCCAAATTTGAGATTCTATGAGATTCTATTGGAGTACAGGGCCAACGATAAGCAACTTGCAAACTTCTCTTTCAAGAATTAGCTTATCTCTGTCAAATCTTAGCGATGATTCTGATGTTTGGGGCTCTCATGAGATGTGCTGTTGCGGTGTTTTTTGACTCCATGGCTATGACACTGTCTTCTCCTATCATTATGTTGATTTATTGTTGACTCAAAGCATTTGTCTGAAAATGTTGTTGAAACACAGATTTATAAGGACATTACTCTTTGGAGCTTATGGTAGTTTTAGGTTGATGTCATTACGTTGCTGAATTGGATTAAGAATAGGAGGAGGAGCATGACTGTCATCATGGTAGAAAATCGATGGAAATCTCTTACTACTGAAGAGTCTAAGGAGAGTGCTAGTATTTTTCCCAGCTTACATCTTTGCGGGTTGAACTTTATTTTAGGGAACATGCTTTTAACTTCTGATTAGTACTTACTGATCCCAAAAATCTGATTAGTCCTTAAATTTGAATTTGATACATGTCTTTATATATCTGTTGCAACGTTTTTATGTGTTTGGATTGGAAGTCGTTACTTCTGATAAGTTGATTGTCTCCTTGCTGCCTGCTGATGTTAGCTGTTTAACGTTGAATTGCTGCTAATATGTTAGGATAACATCTCATCGAATGCGGATGGCTATGGTTTAGAAGAAATGACTTTCCTGGAAGAAGAGGAAGTCTTCCCTACTGGAAATTTGGATGAACCTACGAAGGAAGAGGTGCATGAACCAGCTGATATAGCTGCAGCAAAGACTGTCAGTGATTCGCAGGAAGCAAAATCTAATGCTAAGAGAAAACTGCCTGAGAAGGAAGCCTCCAAGAAGGTTTGCCTTGGTCATTTTGTACTTTGTTTTGCGTCCTATTTTGTACTAGCAAAATAGCATGTGTTGCATGCTAAAAGAAAGTAGAAAATAACTATTTATCAAAATAAAATTTTGAAGATTTTCAATGTGTTCAGGATCTATTATAATACAAGAAAGGTTTGAGTTTAAATTTTCGAAGTGTTCGAGATTTAAAGAATCATTACTTTGACGACTTCTGAATTACAAACTTGTCCCTAGTTTGATGGTCTATGGTTGTGATTGATTTTAGTATTCCCAGGGTTTTCCTTGACTTTGTTGGTAAAAGTTTGAGATTGGAACTGCTTTTAGTTTGCTTTATTATATAGAGAGATTTTCTCAATGGAGATGCTAGTTGTACTTTCTCATTTATTTTGTGTATTTTGTGATTCATGGAGATTCATATTAGTATTGCCATGTGATGTGCTACTTACATTTCGATCATATTGATCCTCTGGATGTTGTGCTGATTGTTTTCTCGCATCTGGATCACTGGGTTATAATTAAATGAGATTGTAAAGTGACAAAATGTAGACAAATTGATAATGGTCGTACATGCTTACATCTCTTGATTCTCTTACTTTGTCTGGGTTTGAGCATATTGATGAAAGGGATCGTATTTGGAGCCTGCCATGGTGCTGCCTGAAATGTCTTCTATTGTTTCTGAAATGTCATGCATGAAAGTGTTAAATCATAAAATTGACCTTTTTCCTCTTCCGGATATTGCTTTCAGGAACCAAACAAGCCGCCCGATAGTTGGTTTGAATTGAAGGTTAACACGCATGTGTACGTAACTGGGTTGCCTGAGGATGTCACTATGGAGGAAGTAAGTGAATGCTACTCTTTTTTGTTTTGCTTATGAGCTTTTATATAGCAACAAACTGATGTCAGCATTTATGCGCAGGTGGTGGAGGTTTTTTCCAAGTGTGGAATATTAAAGGAGGTGGTTTAGTTTTCCTTCTTCTTTATTAATTTCCAATGGTGCGGATAAATTGTCTCCTACTTTTTTAGCTGATTTATTTTTTAATGTGCCTTGTTAGCTGAAACTACGGCTCTCTTGACCCCACTTCGTTTCCTTTTATTTCAGATGCTTTGCAATTTTCCGTTTTGTGACTGAAGCTATTTGTGCCACTTAGGGTTATTGGATTATGCCCTGCTTTTTTTTTTTTTTGTTATAGGGGAGAGAGGCTACATATTGATTTGTCAGAATGATTTCATGTCACGCTTCCTATTTCATGAGCGCTAATACTTTCTCTTCCAGGACCTGAAACAAAAAGCCTCGTGTGAAGATCTATGTTGACAAAGAAACTGGAAGAAAAAAGGGAGATGCACTTGTCACTTATCTGAAGGTGATTATGCAGATATTTAATTAATGTGTGGATGCGGACATGTGTAAATGTACATGCTTGTAATTTCTGTAAGTTGCATGCTTGGTTTCTTCATTCCATATGGCTTCTCTATTATCATTATTTTTAATGAATTGTTAATATGTCCATCTAGGAGCCCTCAGTTGCCCTAGCCATCCAAATATTGGATGGAGCACCTTTTCGCCCTGGTGGCAAGGTACCAATGTCAGTTAGCCTAGCTAAGTTTGAGCAGAAAGGTAACCATTGTATTCAGTT
>JAGVVM010022381.1:0-24050 GCA_019149425.1 Psidium friedrichsthalianum | reverse complement strand
CCAGAGAAAACGAAACATGGAGACTGGTCCGGCTTGTCTTGGAAACTACAAAACCATGATCACAAGGTTCTTAAGATCTTTGACGCGCTTCCAAGGGAAGAAAGACAGGAAGAAAAGGAAAAGGAACACTAAGGGATCTACGGGCAATAAAATGCAAGCAGTTACGAAAAGCCTGGAGGTAAAGTCATCATGCTTTCCCGTATCTTCAGTTGGAGGATTTTAAGGGGGGAAGAGAAAAGGTTCTAATGCTGTCCTCTCAGGTGCCAAAGAAATGGGCATTTTGGTCGAAAATGCTATCCACGCTTCGGAAGCAGAGGTAAACCTCCACAGCGATGAGGCTTTAATTGCGAAAGAGTACCCAATTGAAGAACCAAAAAAATTCGTCTAGGACGTGAAGTTGTATAAAATTCCCTCTGAGATGAGACAGAAATTCGTTCGTGTGGTTGCTATTTCATTTGTATGCCCGGTGAATTGACAATGCCTATTTCTACTGTCTACCCACAACTTCAACCAAAATTTTCAGCTTACTGTCAATAATTGTGGAGAAAGATCTTCACCAGGGTAATGCAAAAAGTCTTGTCTGTGAAAATTTCATCATGTGTTTCATATGTTGTGCTCTTGATAGCTTTTGGTCTCCTCATCAATGATTCAGTATTAGCTTCAACTGAGAAGCTGAAGATTCCTTCATCTGCCCAGATTGAAAAGAAAAAACTTCTTGCCAATTCTGCACAGTTCTTCAGTTGATTAGAAAAATTATGGTAAAATCCATTGAATCATCTAGTGTCTAAATAATTCAACACAGTTCTTCACAGCTTTCCAATATCTAGAGGTGCTCATCACCATATACAGTAATTTCACCATATTAATGACCTTCATAAAGCTACAAACAGAATGTGTTGGAGATTCTGACATGCTGCCAAATTGATCTGATTGAAGATATTGGGATTATAATTGATCTTGATTGATTTTCTATTTTTGGTAGTCTATCATGTACAATCTTTTCCTTTTATTTCTCTTTGTTGTCTCTACTTATACAAGAAATGTACAGTTGATCAATACAATTGGAATACAGAATACAAGTTCTTACATGGTATCAAAGCAAAATCCATCCTGACCTAGCTTCCGCTTCCTTGATTGCCTTTTCTTTTCTTCGGCTTGCTCCTGTTATTGCACCATAACCTGCAAATACAGAGTGAGCGTTTCACAAAGGAATCAACCCTCTTCTTTCGAAACCATGAAGAATAAACATCTTGCCGAAACCAACCAAAGTAGCTCCAGTGTGGAAGACGTGCTTCCAAATCCAGATTTCCCAGAAGACTCTGCTGACGAGAGTACGCAACACACGGAAAACCAACCTTCTTTACCTCAAACCCATTCCGGCCAGCCTTCTTTGCCTCAAACCAATTCTAGGTCAGGCCACCTTCAGGTTAGCCCATCCAGTGGCAACCTTGTCTAGCCAACCCGGGGCAGCCCCTACTGTGGCAGCCAACCCAGTGGATGCATGTACCAAGTTCATCGGTCCCATGGTGTTATGGGACCGTCCAGCCCACTATTCCTGGGACATCATCGCCTTTTTCAACCGAAGCAGCACAAGTTTCTATTCAGCCCGGAAGAGGCCCACCATCCAGATCTGGGGCAAACCAAGCCCCCAGGCCGAGACCCGATTTTCCTTATGCGGGGCAATAATCCGAATCAAGTATGGAGGCATATCCGACTCCCCTACCCGGTTACCAAGCCATCTTCCCTTTCGGGACTGGCGGCAGACGGCCGGAGATTGGAGACCCATCGTATACATCGTCGGCCGATGGACCAGAATTACGTCTCATCAGGCTCCAATTGGCAGGAACCGAACACTATTCCACATGGGCAAGGGATTTCAGGCGAGCTCTTGTCAAAAAGGACAAAGATGATTTTCTCGATGGGATCATCCCTGTTCCGGCCGACGAGCGACAGAGTCGTCACTAGCGACGGTGTAATCAATTGGTGCGACAATGGATTGGAAACTGTCTCACTGCCGAAGTAGCTGTCGGACTACCATCGACCGAAGACGCAAAAACCATGTGGAATAACATACGGGAATTATATGGGAAACTCGATCGAGTAAAACTGTTCTCACTTACCCAGGCCCTAACAGAGCTCAGACAGGGGAACCAATCTGTAATAGGTGTTTTTAATCGATTATCGGCACTATGGGATGAAATCGAGGCTGCAGAAGGAACCCTAATCGGCCCGGAGGAAACCCTTCGACAATACGGAGCCATACATGATCGGAAGAAAGCCATGAGATTTCTGCTAGTACTGAACGAGGAATTCTTACTTTTTCGGACTCAAATCCTAGCGATGGAACCACCCCCGACCCTCAGCCGTATATTCCAACTCGCCGTTCAAGAAGAAAGTCAGCGTTTGGCGGCAACGACGGCAACTCAACACGGAGAAGGAATTGCCCTCTCAGCCATCTCACTTCACGGCATTCCAGTCACTCGCAGTGATGGATTTGGTGGCTTGGTTGCGTTCATCGCCTCGCAAGAGGAAGGGAGAAAAAGAAGACTCGAGACATCTGGAGCTGCGCACAAAGGAGCAGGAGGAGGAAACCCTAATCCTTTAGGGTCAAATGGGCCGATGATAGGGTTATATGGGCCAGCAGCAAAGGCGCGCGGAAACCCAAATCACTTGGGTTGAATGGGCCAGCAGCAGAGGTAATTGGGCTCTATAAGCGAGACTCACGTGGGCCCAATGGATTCCGAAGTGGGCTCGCATCAGGAAAGGTAAATGGTACTCTTATAAAATCCAAAAATAAATATTTTGATTATTGCAAAAGGCCACATCATATTGTAGAAACTTGTTGGAAATTGCATGGTCGCCCAAATGATCGAGAAAGAAAGGAAAAGGAAATATCTGCTTTTCAAGTCTCTACACAAAAGGGAGAAGGTAGCCAGAATATCATCACTCAGGACCAGTATCAAACCATCATTAAAATGCTGAGACAGCTAAAGACAACTGATGAGAGTGCCAGTTTCTCAGGTGCCCTTTTATCGCAAAAAAAATTCTATTTCGGTTAATGCATGGATAGTTGATTCTGGCGCCAGTGATCACATAATTTGCGCTGAGAATTTATTTTCCCACATTGATGAGAGACGTCCATTTCCTTTGTTGGTATGGCTTCCAAATGGAAATACCACTCAAGTTTCTAAAACTGGCACTGTACGGCTTGGGCCAAACTTTGTCCTTCGCAATGTCCTATATATTCCAAAATTCGAATTCAATCTCCTTTTTGCGTCAAGAGTCTGCCAAGATAATTCCTGCAATGTCACGTTCAATTTCGACAATTGCTTATTTCAAGACCGTACGACTGGTAAACTGATGGGCTTTGGTAGAGTTGAAAATGGTTTGTTTTTCTGGATTAATTCTCCTGGAGATTTAGATTCGTTAAACAAGGGCATCTATTGTAATGCTACTACTATCAATAAAAATCTCCTTTATCACCAACGTTTGAGTCATAGTGCAAAATTTCCTCAACCGAAATGTCCAATATGCCCTCTGGCTAAACAATCTAGGCAATTTTTTCCCGTTAGTACATCTCGAGCTACTCGTCCTTTTTCTCTGATACATCTTGATATCTGGGGTCCTCACCATACGACTCATCGTGATGGTTCTCGTTTTTTTCTAACAATCGTTGATGATTTCTCACGTGCCACTTGGACCTTCCTCATGCATTCTAAAAGTCAGACCCTTCCATATTATCAAGATTCCTTTCCATGGTCCAAAATCAATTTGACACCACCATCCAAAAAATTCAAACAGACAATGAACGTGAATTTCTCTCTAACAACTATCAGTCTCTACTCACTTCTCACGATATTCTCCATGAGACATCCTGCGCCTACACTCCACAACAAAATGGAGTTGTGGAATGCAAGCATAGATATCTCTTAGAAGTTGCAAGAGCTCTCAAGTATCAAGCACACATTCCTGAACAATTCTGGGGTGATTGTGTAATCACTGCTACTTATTTGATTAACCGCATGCCGAGTAGAGTTCTTAATGGTGCCACCCCTTTTGAATTGCTCTATGGAAAAGTCCTTTCCATTGATAATCTGTGGATTTTCGAATGCTTATGTTATGCAACCAGTGTCGAACCTCGAATTAAAATGGGTGCTCGTGCCATCCCATGTGTTTTTATGGGATACCCTACTCTACATAAAGGTTATCGAGTTATGGAGATATCTACTGGACAATTTTTTATTAGCAGGGACGTTGTTTTTCATGAAGATATTTTCCCTTTTCAAGATGGAACATCTCTATCTCTGTCTAATCTGGTGCAACCGAATTTTTTGGAAGAAGATATTCCAAACCAAACTCCTTCATATTTTATTGTTCCACCAGCACAAACTGCATCGTTTCCAATGGACACTCCGAAAGCAACGTTAGCAAAATCATTTCCTGTTGCTAATTCCCCATCATTGCCTATTGACTCTTCATCGGCTCTTTTCCTAGTGAATAAGCCTTATTCACATGGACCTCAGGTATTGCATCCATTTATTTGCTGATTTATGTCGATGACATACTAATCATGGGAAACAATGAGACTAGCATTGAGAAGTTCAAGAAATATTTACACTTTACTTTTCGCATCAAAGACTTAGGGGCCCCAAGGTATTTCCTTGGTATTGAAATCGCACATTCTGATAAGGGAATCAATCTGAGTCAGCGAAAGTTTGCATTGGAGATTGTTTCTGAAGTCGGCCTATCATGATGCAAACCTGCCGTCATCCCCATAGAACAAAATGTCAAGCTGACAACCTATGAGTTTGATCTAAGGACTTCTGCATTTGTTGAAGATCCACTGCTAGATGACCCATCTGGATATTAGAGACTCATGGGAAAATTAATATATCTCACTATGACAATACCTGACATATGCTACGTAGTTCAGATATTAAGTCAATTCATGCACCAACCGAAGCAGTCTCATATGAACGCAGCATTGAAGGTAGTGAGATATCTTAAAGGGTGTCCGGGGCTTGGAATTTTCCTATCTCGCGATTGTGACATGAAGATGACAGCCTTCTGTGACACTAATTATGCGACTTGTCCCATGACTAGGAGATCTATCACTGGCTTCTGCATAAAAATTGGAAATTCTTTGATCTCGTGGAAAACCAAAAGCAAACAATAGTATCCTTGTCCTCAGCAGAAGCAGAATATCGCGCCATGGCCAAAACTGTCTGTGAAGTAATCTGGTTACGAGGTTTGTTTGCTGATCTCGGGATAGAAGTTGAAGGGCCAACTGAATTATTTTGTGATAATGATGCGGCACTAAAGTTGGCAACAAACCCGATCTTCCATGAGAGAACAAAACACATTGAGGTTGACTGCCATTTTACTCAGGATAAGATTCGAGAAGGTGTTCTACTTACTAGAGGAATTGGAACCATAGAACAACCCGCGGATATCTTTACCAAATCGCTGTGCCAAAAGCAGCATATGTATCTCTCAAGCAAGCTTGGCATCCTAGACATTTATAGACCGTCAGCTTGAGGGGGAGTGCTGGAGATTCTGACATGCTACCAAATTGATCTGATTTAAGATATTGGGATTATAATTGATCTTGATTGATTTTCTATTTTTGGTAGTCTATCATGTACAATCTTTTCCTTTTATTTCTCTTTGTTGTCTCTACTTATACAAGAAATGTACAGTTGATCAATACAATTGGAATACAGAATAGAAGTTCTTACAGAATGGAAGTAATGCAGGTCTGGTGCAGACAAGACAGTCTTGAAGTTGGCTATTGCTCAGGTTGCACGTTTGCAAGCTTTGGGTCAAGTGGAATGTAGAAATGCGTGTTTTGTTGACCTCTTCTCTATCTACTATCCGTCATCCATACCACTAACTCGAAAAAGAGCTCGAGGGCATGCAGGTGATGAAAGATGAAGGAGTTCTACAAACGTAAAGCATTCTAGTTTGTACCTAATCCATTTTATTCAAACAGTTGCAAGATTAGAAAGATTTGGGATGTGAGAGTTTTATGGGATTGCATGACAATTGTTTTGAGAATCCCAAATTGTGATTTTGTCCATTATATTGAATGCATTGTTAATTTCACAGAATTTCTTGGTAAAAGTTTAAGCTTGAAAGTGGAAAACCCTATGTAGAAGGAGAAATGATGAGGTGCCTTACTTTGGTGTGCAAAAGAACCGAAATCCATTTAGATCGGATGGAACTGGCTGGTTTTGGGTGATTCCCACAGGGTACTAGTCCAATTTTGGGTGCTAATTTGCTGGAACCGGCAATTACCGGTCCAGTTCCAGATTTTAGTTGGGAACCCCCCACCTGCATCAATCGGAATGGACGTACTTATACAATATATAAATATATATGTGTGTGTATTAATTCAAGCTATCTCTTAACTATGGATGAATAACACTAATGACCTTCAATTTGAAAGACGTTTTGGCTTATCAATGGTCCGAACTCGGGGAATACGGAAAGAAGCCTCAGAGTAAAGACTTTGGTAAATTGGTGAATTCTAACATACAAAACAATGCTCATGAGGGTGCCTAACCCACATAAACCAGCTAAAATAAGGAATGTGAGCTTGAAGCAAGTGGGACCCAAGCATGTCGACCCCCCCTAAGCATAGCTTCTGTGTCATATACATCACCAGCAAGGAGACCCACGAAAAGAAATGCGCTGATTAGGAGTAAGTATGGGCCGAGTGGGTCAGGTCCAGACATAGACCCTAAACCCAATCCTATTATAATCGGTTTTTAATTTTTAGAACCAAGACCCTACTCTGTTTATTCTCAAACCTGTTTTGGGACCGACCCTTTTTTTCAGTCCGATTCCAGGGTTTACCTGGTTTCCCTATATGCGAGAATGAAAAGAGAATCTTATGATTGCATGGAGCTTCTACAGTTTACTTGTATAAGCTTAATAAAAAGAGGAGTGACAGAGAAAAGAACGGGCATAAATCAAATTAAAGACGGAGAGTTTCCTCATAAACCACCACTTTGACAATGCACAACTAAATTTGACAAAGAGAGATATATACTATTGAATCAATCAACTTTTGACAAAAAAAAAAAGAAATCTACATTTACAGATGTAAATACTCCCAAATGCTAAATTTAGTTTAGATATCAGATTACATAATACAATGAGAAAGGAAGAATCTTATGATTACTTTTTTCCCTAGGTGAGCGTGCTGCGTGAGGCAAGGCTATGACTAGCAATCTAACTTAGTGAAAACTTAGTCACTTGGATTTTTTTTTTTAAATAGAATCTAAAAATTGGTTCTATAAACCTATTCGGGTGGGTCTTTACTTATAATCAGGAGCCGGATCGGTTTCAACCGGTTCTTGAAAATTGGAACTGATTCTCAAACTGGTTTGAACGGCAATTGATTCCCAGCCCTGTTTTTCGGGTGGTCCGATCTAGGTATCGGGTAAACTCGATCCGTTGCACACTCCTAGCGCCGACAGGATTGCCTAGCTGCATGAAGTTGAAAATAATGCCAAAATGTTTCAAACCAAAGAAATGTGCCAATATAATCGATTCCGTGAATTCACTCGGGAATCGAACCAGATCGATAGTTCAATTCTTGAGTAGGTTCATGGAACAAGTGAACAATTCACGAATCTTATCTTGAGGAACCAATTGCTAGTGGGCGGTTCTTGGTCAAACCTGGCACTTAGCATCTACTTGTTAGTCCAATAAATCTTCAAGGAAAGAGTAAGAGGAAAATGAAACAAAGAAGAAGCAAAGATCCTTTTTGCCGGGGAATCGATTGGCACTTGGGACACTTGCTCCTCGATATTCCTCCCCGTAGATCCGGGCCCTACTGCGGACCTTGTGGGTCCCACCAGGTTCCACCATATAGGATCCACCAAATCAATTGCTCGCACGTGTCCCGTGCAGTAGACTCGGGTGCCCTTGCTCCTGGAGTAAATATTGGGTGGGCCGGGGTAACACCTGTCCGTGTGCCCCGGCCCACGTGGCCTCTCCTCATTGGAGGAGAGGTCTGCTTAACACAGAGAAAGGACAGCCTGACCTGTCCTTTCTCTGTCATTCTCTTTCCTCTCCTCCAATGAGGAGAGGACACGTGGGCCGGGGCTCATTGATCCCGGCCCACCCAAATTTTTTTCTTGCTCCTGAGCAAATCATACTCACCAATCAAATCATAGCTTCCAACGTGGAAAGCATTTGTCTTCAGAGCCAGACAACCTAAGCAGAAGGCACTGAAAAAGGAGGACGGAACTCTCTGAATTGCGAAGGAACTGGAAAAGTCCAAAACTTTGCAACTCCCGCTCACAATCTCGACCTCAATCTCGTGCTCGTATTCAGGATGAAGCATCCCTTAGCTTGTTCAGGATCGTCACAGCCTCTGAAAATCTTCCTCGTCACGCTCAGTAAGTGCACTCTCCAAAGTCTGTCTTTATATTCGACCTCCCCTGCTTTCTGTCTGTTTGTTTGTGGAGGAATCGTGGGAAATCACCAAGAGCTGTGCAAATGCATTTGCTTCACGAGCTCGATTCTGTGTTCAAGTTTTGATTTTTCTTACTGGGCAGAGAGATTTATTTTGTGGGTCGAAATCGTTCAGGTCTGATCAGAGTTGCCGTGAGTGAAGATGGGTTTTGCGCTGCGCCTTCAATCGTCAAAGAAACTCCGAACTCGGAGTCGAGGCCCTTGTACTGGAAAGTCACGAATCCTACACTGTCCCCCTTCTCACCTTCAAGGTTCGGAAGCTATGTCCATTTTGTAGATTTTGTCAATCTTGGAAATGGCAGATTCTGATTAAGCTTGTTTCTTGCAACTACAAAAGGCTTACTCATAATGCTTCTAAACCCATTTGTCTTTCGAATTAAGCTTCTATTCTTTTTCTGTTAATCCATTTCGGAAGTTGCAATAATTTCTTCATTGGGTGAAGCAATATTGCTTTTGATTTGTACCTCGACTTAAATCTCCACGGAACATTTCGATTGTATTTATTAAGATCAAACTCCCCTTCTTTTTTATTTGGATGAACAGAGAGGATTTTGTAGCTGGTTGTGATTTTTTAGGACTTTGACATGATTCATGGCAACGGAAAACATTTGAATCAGCTTGTGCTTTCTCTTGATGGACTAACGAAATGCTTGAGTTTAGATTGTGAAATTTGTTGGCTCTCTCAGCGAACTGGATGATTTAAATTAGAAAATGAATCCTAGTCTCCTTTTACTGCTCAAGGTGGATATCTATCGGACTCAATGTCCGCAAAATTTTCAGCTGCGAAACAGGTTGTAAATATTCTCAAGCTCTGGTTTTGGTTGTTTGAGTTTCCAGAACTGCCACAGTTTGCCAGGCCAAGGTCAATTCATTAGGGCCTTGAATCAGTCCTAAACAATTGAAGAGATTTTCTGAGAAAAACCTTTTTTTTTTTTTTGTCTTTGTTGATGATAAAATTGAATGTTTCAAAGGAGAATGGTTAAAGTTGTTCTTCCCTTTTCCTGTTTCCACTGATAGAGCTTTCCCCCCTTGGCAGATTTGCCAGGGTTCACCAGAAGTATTTACAGAAGAGACCATGCTCTAATAACACCAGAAAGTCAAGTATTCAGCCCTCTACCTGATTGGTAATTGTTCTATCTTATGCTTATGTGGTCAGGAATTGTCTTGTGGCTGAAGTTCTTAAATACTTTCTCAGGACTAACACATTGGCAGCATACTTAATAACCCAGCAATGGGGTTCACATTTCGTCATGTATCTAGCGAAAATGCAAGGTTTGCCTGCTTCTTTGGTATCAGAAGCTGTGTGAGGGCTTATGTGTATATATGTCATTGCTACCATTGAACTGCTACCTCCTATGCATTTTATACTAATCTGTTGAGGATGCCCCCAAAAAAGGAAGAACAGAAAATCCTAAAGATCGAAGCAATCAAGAATCAATCAAACCGAGGGGTCTGTTATTCGACAAGCTATCATCTATATCGAAGACTACAGAAAGCTTCCTGGATAGTGGACACCATAAAGAAATCAGCTCCTATGTCCTGCTTATCTGAGACATTTTCCAAAGCTGCATCTCCCTGTGGTTGTTTGCTGCATCATGTCTCTGCTTTCTGGGCAGCTGGTCAATTCGATATCATTGCTTGATGCTTGATGTCTTCTATTTCTCTATCTTGAGCTGTTCTATAAGGAGGTTGCATCAGATTGAGTTAGTGGTCTGTAAGTTAAGCATAAATGTTGTATATAGCTGCCACTTAAATGAACCATACCCAGCACTTTCAGGAAGTTATTACCTAAATTGGCATTAATGCTGCATGAGTATATGCTTCTATATGCATTTGTCTCGGTTATGATGTTAGTTAAAATGATTCTTGTTAAGTATATAGCTCTCCAAGACTTCTTAAATTTCACTCAAGTGTGTCCCCGTCCATGATCATTTGGTACCACTTTGAATTCCACTTTTACCGCGTTATCACTATGCTTTGTGCAGAAAATTCAACATCAGGACTTCCTCCTAGTGACATAGAAGGTCCATATATTTTTATTTTTATTTCATTTCTATTCTTGTTATAACTGCCCCAGAGAAATCTCTTCTGCTTGAAAAGAAAAAAAATTCTGGTCAATGAGAACTCAAGAGCTTAATTTCTGTTCAGGTTCATATTCGTGGTGCAGGGTACAGTCTCTCTCGCAATGTCCAGCAAGAGCCAACAGCTGACAGTATGACAATTGAGCTAATATCTTTCAACTGATAGCATGCAATTTGTCAGACTAAGATATGTCATTCTGTGTTTGGAATGGAATTAATTGGTAATAGCTATTGTTAATTCTTTTCTAAGTTGCATATGTGGTGGAGTTTGGAGTATGGGAAACTCTCACTCATTTATTTATGCTTGAGTTCAAGTAGGCGGAACCAAAAGGAAGTTTGAATCTTTGATATTGTGAGATTTTGTGGGATCGTTGGCAATTGTTCTAAAAGCTTAAGCTTTTAGATGAAATCGTAGTTTAATATTTAATTATTTCTATTACTCCCCCTTATGTTTAGTCTAGTTCTTTGGACCTAGTACTAGGCATTGGAAATTTTAATCGGGGAGGCAATGGGGCGGGGAAAGGTTTGAACTCAGGACCTTTTGTTTTGATATCATGTTGGATTTTGTGGACCACTATCAATTGTTCTAAAAGCTTAACTTTTAGATGAAGGTGAGGTTTAATATTTAATTATACATCAGATATTAACATACAGACTGACACACCGTATGGGTAGCCACTAGGAAGTGTCAATGTAAACTGTCATTGTAGATTTGCTCCATGATAATGATATCATACGAGTTATGAATGACCATGAAGTTATAAAGTTACTTTAGTGTCATCCCTTTGAAGACCTTTGTGTTGTGGCCCAGATAGCAAGCTTTAAAAAGAAAATTTGTTCAGCAAATAGGGGGAGATGATACCTATCGATTATTGAACCCAATACCTCATGAGTCTAGGTAAGGGTTTACTGACAATGTAAAACATTTACTAAGGTAATTATGCATGTTAAAATTCTACTTTTTACAGTTCTAGTTACATTAACTATTTTGCATGCATGATGGGCGTTTTTATTGAAGCGGAGAGAAGTAGGTAACGCTGCTCCTAGTAGTAAAAATGTATACTGTATGCTCCTCAGTTCCAATGTTGAGAGCCATTCTCCTTTCTAATCTGTTCATGTTGGTCTTTCTTCTTATCATGTGTTTCTATCTTAGGTTGATTCATATGCTTATCTCCCTCCAAATGTTGGACATTCTCTTAGTTCCGATGCCGCCGCGACTCTGGTGGTCGTAGAACGAAGGTTTGCTCCAGCCTTCTCTAGATCTAGATTATCAACTATGAGCTTTTTCGTTAGAGAGAGAGATGATTCCCTCGCATATGTAGTGCACTTCAAGTCATATAGGAGGTCTAGTTCGGTTATTGATGTTTTCATATGGTTAAATGGTAAACAACAAATCCAGTTGTCTTAAATCTTGCGGCTAGTCAAGTCTGTCTCTTTGATCCTAAAAAGTGCTGATAGAAATTGTTTTTCCTATTAGATATGCCTCTCTGGACAGTCATGTCGCTGAGGTGATTCTTGGTTCAACAGACAAGCAGCCGCTTCTCGAAACTCCAGGAGAGGTTAGTCGGGAAAAATATTTAAGTATCACCTCTTCACAGCCCTTTATTTATTCCTAAAATTCTTTGGAAACAATATTTTTGACTAATTTTGACCGTCAGATGTTGGCTATTTCTTGTACAATTTGCTAGTTACTCTCGTGGTTGATATTATCATTTTTAACAATGCTGTGTCTCTTCATTTCTTGTGGTGCCACCAGGTTTTTGAACTTAGGAAGCTCCTTCCTACCTTCGTTGCTTATGACTTCAATATTCATGTAAGCCATGATGGTCTCCCTGAACTATTCTGTTGGCATTGCAGTTCTATCATTTTGTCAGTTCTTAATAGTGCATCTAACAGCCAGCAGGAAAAATGTGATTTGACGAAATTCCCAAGTAGTGAGGAGGGCTTTTTTCAAAAAGGGGTCCAAAAAAAAAAAATTTACGAAATTAGGGCAAAAAAAATATTTATCAAAATGGGGCCCATGCGGCGTGCGGCACTTGGCTGGGCCATTTTTTTTAAATGTATTTTTAATTATTTTATATTTGCAGCATTTATATTTAAATAACTTTGTAAATATAATTTTTTTCTGTTGATTATCAATAATTAATTGAAAATTTTATTAAGGTATATGAAATTAATTTATAATAAGGTATATGAAATTAATTTATTTATTATGTAAATAATTATAAAAAAATTCATAAGATTGATTTATATTTATATAACTTTTGAAACTTATTTTTATAACATAATTATCAATAATAAATTAAAAATTTTATTAAGGTATATGTAATTAAATTATTTATTATGTGAACAATTAATAAAAAATATTCATAAGATTGATTTATATTTATATAACTTTGAGAATATAATTTTTTTTCTTTTGAAGCTTATTTATATATCATATATCAATATCAACGTCAACATCAACATCAACATCACCTTTATCCCAAACTTATTTATATATCATAATTATCAATAATTAATTAAAAATTTTATTATGTTATATGTAATTAAATTATTTATTATGTGAATAATTAATAAAAAATATTCATAAGATTGATTTATATTTATATAATTTTTTCAATATATATTTTTAAGCTTATTTCTATAACATAATTATCAATAATTAATTGAAAACTTTATTAAGATATAGCTAATTAATTTATTTAGTATGTAAATAATTAATAAAAAATAATTCATAAAATCGATTTATATTTATATAGCTTTAAAATTAGAAATGCTTTTTTTTTGTATATAAGAAAATGAAAGGGATATAAAAAAAGAGTGGAAAAAATTTCGGAAAAGACCAAACAATCATTTCATTTGTGTTTCAACCTCATTCTTTTAGCCATTATTTGCAATGGATTTCTACTATTGCAATTTCTTTTAATATGCATATGTCATCTTCATATATTTTACCAATTTTATTTTATGAATATTTTTTATTAATTATTTACATACTAACTAAATTAATTACATATATCTTAATAAATTTTTTAATCAATTATTGATAATTATGTTATAAAAATAAGCTTCAAAAGGAAAAAAATTATATTTACAAAGTTATATAAATATAAATATTATAAATATAAAATAATTAAAAACACATGTTATAAATATAAAATAATTAAAAATACATTAAAAAAAAGAAATTAAAAAAATTGGCCCGGCCAAGTGCCGCATGGGTCCGTGGGGCACTTGGGCTTCCACACATGGCCCGTGCGGCACTAAGACTGCCGCACATGCCTGCTTTGGTAAATATTTTTTTTTGGCCCTCATTTGGTAATATTTCTTTTTTTTTACCCCTTTCGAAAAAAAGCCCTGGTGAGGATGCATTTCTATCAAATTTTCTCTTGAAATTTAGTGTAGCATACTCATTCCATGTTTCACACTTGGCCTATAGCCTTGTTGGGGCGGCTTAGACCTGTTATTTTTCCCCTTAGACTGTATCTTTTGGATTTTTGCTTGAGCTGCTGCTTTATTCATTAAAATATAATTAGGTGAACATTTTCCATCTTCTACTTTTACTGGTTGCTACTCAAAAAAATTCAAACAAAATTTGTTATCACTATACATTTCAAAATTTTCTTTAGGTAATCCTTATATAGTCACATTTAATTTCTTAAGAAGCTAAAAGGCACAAGCCAAAAGCTGGTGGAGCAGCTGCTGCCTCTGGCTTCTTTTTCTAGCTTTTGCAAATTGTCTTTAAATTGGCTTTTGCTTGCAAACACATCAGCAAAAATTAGAGGTCAGTGGCAAAGGCTTCCCTCCACCTCGACCACCCAAATTTAGAGGTCATAAACATTTTACATTTTTGTGTAAGTCAAATATTTTAGACATGATCTAATTCTCATTTGCTCTGACCCGATGATTTATTGTTGTATACAGATCATGGATTTTCAACCTGGTGAATTCCTTAATGTGAAGGTATTTTTTTCATTTGGAAATTAAATTTGGTTGAGTACCAGAACAATATGTCATCACCTTAAAGTTAAGCGGTGTGATTGTTGTAGAAGTTTAAATGATGAAAACATTTTCACATCAGAAAAATTCTCTTGATGTGAAGTTTAATTTGATGATGAAGGCTTTAAGTGTGTGAACTCACTGCCTATGAGTAAAAGAATAGTTGATTGCTCATGGGATAGCTCATAGCTGGGTGAAAGAACAGGGAGAGGAATCAAACTGGAGATCTGATACCAACTTTATTGACTGTGGAGATAATTTTTTTTTAAAAGTTCAAACTGTCAGAGAACCACATGATTCATTTTTTGTTTCTTAGCTTCATGACGTCATGACATTGTCGGATAGAATATAGTGCAAATTTGAAAAATTAGACAAAGTACCTACAAATTGCATGACCAATTTCACATTATAATTGTCCAGATTCAGATTAGGAGGATGTCAAAATGCCGTCAAAATATGTACTCTGTGTGGCTTGTGCAAACAAACGTAATAATGTCAAGCTTAATAGAGAAGATTACAGTTAACGGAACAAATTTTCAATTTTAAATATGAAATCATACCTTAGACTCAGTAAAAAGGTTTGACTTCAACCAAAAATATAAAAAAGGAAGTTAGGCCAAATATGCAATTAAAGTTTTGAAATTCAGAAAAATTTAATGGGATTAAGGACACGGAGAGAGATTGAGTTTCTAAAAGGACAATGCTGAAAACAAATGTATAATGGGAATTGTAAGAGTGAGAAGAAGTGAATTAATCCATCTTTTCGACCCAAAAAAAAAAAATCCCATCTTAAAGTACAATAAGGACAAAAGGTTGATGTCTTGACCATGTAATGTTGGGCAACTGCCCTGATCAACAATGAAGAAAAATGTATTATAGAGTATCCTCCACCAACTCTATAGCCTAGAGAATTTTTTTTCTTTGAAAATATAAGAAAGCCAGTAAAATCTTCAGCATGGCCAAGTCTTCAAGTTCCTGTAGGTAGTCAGCTTGTCTTAATATATATAGAATAATTGATCTCAAAACGCACAAGTAGGAAAATCATCACTCCTGACAATTGGTTATGGAATTTTTGTGAAATAATACTATGTTCACATGCCTGGCTGGTTGACTCTAACTCTGTTGAATAGCAAGCTTTCTGCATGGGATTCGCCGAACAACCTCTTGGATTTAATTGTTCATTCTAGCTATTCTGGTTCACAGCTTATTAAGCACTGTAGTATTTTTTATTGCAGGAGGTCCACTACAATCAACATGGTTTGCTGCTTTTGGAGGGACAGGGCATTTATCGTTTAGGCGATAGCTGGTAAGACTTTCACCCTGAATTTTACTGGCTGTGAGGTTGGGGATTTCTAATGAAATCATTTGAATAACCTAATAGTAGGAATTTTTTCCCTTACTATCGTTCTCCTTTCTCGCGATCCATAGTACTAAGCGTAATCCGATTGATTCCTGATAGGTACCCAGTTCAAGCAGGCGATGTCATTTGGATGGCACCGTTTGTGCCTCAATGGTACGAATAAAAAGAGCAACTATTAACGTTCTTCTACCATCCATTGATTAGTTAATTGACTCTTAAAGTGGTTAGTATGAGCTTCATTTCTTCGGTTAGTATGAGCAACTATTAACTCCTTCAGTTTTCTATGTGACAGGTATGCTGCGCTCGGTAAAACCAGGAGTCGGTATCTTCTGTACAAAGATGTCAACAGAAATCCTCTCTAGCTGCGTCAATATTGTGGCATTGAATTCTCACAATGTGTGCAAGACTAGCGAGATGTGCTATTGACAAAGCAATGGACTAGTCCATCAGCATGCAATTCATGTGGATGGTACAGCACTAGTCAATTGGATGGTATGCATCTTTGTGTGCAAATCAAGCTCTGTAGGCATTCTCCTTCCAAATTATTGTATTCAGCATATCAAAACTCCTTATGGATCCAATGGAAGTGGTTAAGTTGCAGAAATATCTCTTGATGTTACGTTGAATTAATTGTCAGATTGTAAATCATTCTGAAGAATGATATCGTCAAGTGTAATGCAAGGCTAGTCAGACTGAGTATATATTCTGGCCAAGTTTCACTACGGATAACACATCTCAACAGGGACATCTGTATGTGCTGACCATGTTACCATGCTCACCTTCCTTCAAGTAACTTACCAGGTTGCTAATGATTGTCTGAAACTAACGTAGTGGATCATAATATTCTAAATTCCACGCTTTCCACAAAATTCTGTTTCTACAGAATTACCAAAGCTAAAAACTTATAGGGAGTTCTTTACCAAGCATTCCCAGAACGGTTCTTGAGCCAAAACTTGTATGCTGAAAGCATTCGGAAGTACTCAAAACATCACGTGAAACTAAGAGCATACAATTGAGTGTGATCTGCTACTTTTCGGGCTTGAACTTTCGGCTTGCGCGGTGGTCCTCACCTGATTTTAAGGGAAAGATTCTTGCACAACTGGGGGCGTTCAGTGGTTTAATGTACCTTCTAGTGAAGCAGCAGCCGAGGGAATTTCTGAATCTCTTTTTACTGAAAGTTAGACTATCTCCATCATAACCAATGCTCAACTTTCCCATTGCCAAAACCTTAGCACTAGCATCCCAACATCATTTTTGTGGATTATCATAACTTATGGTTTAAAAACTTCCACGTGAAACTTGAAATCCCACCTTCAAATTGAATCAAAATGGAGACCCCACACTGAGAGAGAGAGAGAGAGAGAGAGAGAGAGAGAGAGAATCACTTACCCACCACTACCACCACTGACTCCTTCTCCATCACCACTCTTTTCCTCCAATTTTTCCCCATCCATTCTTTGGTCAGATGATGCCTCATGCCCCATCCACATCACCCAAACTTCCCTAAACGGGAATATTATGTACCATAAACATTTTTTTAGGCGTGCTTTTTCTCTCGCTAAGTTTGCTTTCTTTTCATTCCCAAAGACACTAACTTTCTCTGAAGTGATCATTAGTGCCTAGTGGCACATTTAAGATTTCCCTGGAGGAAATTCTTTTCTCTGGAGGCTTTCTTCTTTAGTCATCAAAAACTAAATTCCCTCCTTATTGGGCTTCCTCCTGATTAGCTCTATGACTAAAGTTGAAGCACATTAATGCTTGGGAAGCAATGTTCTTGCAAACTTATTACTGTTTTTATGTTAAGGACAAGCACCTGGTACTCTAATTTACCATAACTCCTTTGGTACGGTGTTCTCACTTTTCCTAGAAAGAGTGTTTCATCATTGTAAGTTTTTTTTTCCTTTTAATCAGGTCATCTGTTTTTTCGTCCTACTTTGTTTCACAGTCATATTTACTTGGATCCAGCTTTCTTGATTCTCCTGTTGTCACTGCTCCTCAACTTAGTAATAACTTTTTCACTAGATTTGTTCTTAGGCTTATAATGTACTCGTTTGAAAGGAGTTTAAAAGTACTATATGTGAAAGAAAATAAAAGTATTATATGTGACGCTATAAACAGGAAAATTAATCCTAAATATGGATCAAAACCTTTTGTTTTAGACATGAGAGTTGCATGTACATGTTTTGCTAATTGGCTGACTTACTGTAATGAGACAGCTTACTACTGATTAAATAGGATCTGACTTTATCTGTAGTGGTTGGATTTGTATGTTTTTAAACAAAGTGGTGTCACATTCGCTAACTCAGTGTAAAGTACGCAAGATCTAATTGCCTTTGTTTTTTTGCTGTGCTCATTAGCGAGATCTTTTTGGTTAAAAAGCTACTGAAGCTAGCAGTTGGTTGGTTCATCCAGAGTCTGCAAAGAACAAAACGGTGCTTTGTTCCGCTAAATGTAGCTTTCTTTGTCCTAAACAATGTCCTAATAACGCATGAATCGGTCATTTTTCATTGGTGCTACGAGGTGTGAATTATTTAGATCTCGCAAACGACATTGTCGTATGGCAAATCCTACTATCAATCAATGTCTAAATTATATTGTTACTGAGAAAGGCTATCTTTTCCCCGATGGCAGACCATCTTAGATAATTTTATATTTGTTTCCATTGAAACTTCACCACCTGAATTTGGAAAAGCACCTCGGTTGATGACAGGAGTATTTTTCTAAAATTCTCTTTTTGTCTCAAGTGATTTCAAGCCTTGAATTTGTCATGGAACTGCTTTTGCTCTCACTTTTCTTCATGTGGTCGCATTATATTTAATGGTTTTCCTACTTTAACTTCCCTTCATTTTTCTCATTCAACATCCATTGGTTTATGATCTTTTCTTTCTTCTAGTGGGTGTACTTGATCTTAATGAAGAAGTGGCAAATTTTGCAGAGAAAGAACAAGCTGGGGATATAAACAACACACTAATTTCCTTCTGTTGTTGATGACAAAGTCCATTAGCACTCTGAGAGTTCGAGAATTCCAAATGCATAAAGATTGGCATCTAAATAGTTAAAGAGGATTTCTTTTGTAAGTGCTTGAACAAGTGTTTCATCAATTAAAAGAAAATAATCATGTAGCCCCTTCAAAGAAAGAGAATCAGAATTCAGTCACTATAAGATCCAAAAGAAGAAGAAATCCAATTTGAATGCCTCATCTCCACACACACACACACACACACACACACACACACACACACACACAAACAATTTGTTACAGATTAATTTTGAGCCCATCATATTCATAGTGATTGGTATCACCACAAAAGCAAAGGAGAAAGGCCTGTTACTGATTTGGAATAATCATGGGGACTTTAACATCTAACTTTCTGCTGCTTTCACGCCATCAAATTAGGCTTTTGCATATAATAACGGCATGAGCAATGAGGCTATCATCGATGCTCCATAAGTGCTGCCATTCTTGTAATCACACAATCATCAAAAAATTGAGGCACATGTGATGAGTCACCTACGTGATCAATTAGCAAATGCATAATCTGTTTGGTGTGATGCAAGTATGGCCCCTGAAACATGAGTCATTTTCCCTTGAAGGGAAGCCTAGTCTAACGGCTAAAAAGGGTCCTGTTTAGGGCTAATGAATACAAAATTCATCGTTTTAGAAATCAAGAAAGTTGTTAAGAACAAGATTGGCTGTCATAGATCAAGATAGGCATCCTCTTTTCCAGGCTTTGAAGAAACTTCTGAGATTGATCATTGTTGGATCTTGCACTTAACATTAAGGGTTTGGATGCTGCCAAATAAAATAAATTGTTTGAGGTCTTACATGTTGATACACTGTTGACTGCATTTTGAAAGCCTAATCTTGATTAATTATCATGGTCCAACTGAAGGGTTTCATTGATCAAACCCCACCATGTTTATATATGTATCACACTGGCAAACCATTTCAGCGAGCATGAATTGTACTTCTGCGTATTATATTGAGCAAGGAGCTAGGAAAACCATGATTTGGCATAATATATAAGAGTTCAAACAGAGCTTTTGTCAAATATAGACTATGACCCCTAAATCCAAGAATCTGTGTAATGTGGGAAAGTTTGTAAGTAAAAATTACCTGGTGTGAAATCTCCCTACTCCAATTTGACTCCCGTGCTATATAAAGAGATAGAATAAAAGTCAGAAAGAGGAGAGTTAGAGATATGATAGGCAAGAAAATCTCTCTCTCTCTCTCCACCCAACAGAGAAAAGGAAAAGAGGCACTTCGTTCCATCACAGATGGCTCTGCTTCTGTACTTTATTTCACCATCTTAATCAACAAGACTGTCTCTTCTGATAATAAAACAAAGCACTTTTTAGTGTGTCCTCTAATGCAAAACAGATATTGTGGCAACAACTAGCCAGAGGGAGAGGTGAGGAATGAGGTCAATGAAAATTTTAAATGACCCACTAAAGAAGAAAGAAAAAAGCAAAATGGCTCGCACTGCTCAATGCCAGCTACACTCGTGAGTGCAAACTTAACCACCAATTAAATGGAAAGCAGAAAGAAATTTCCACTCGTGTTTTATGTTCATGAATGTGGTCGCTCTAGGTTGTGAGATATATTGAAAATCCCACCAAATTGGTGACAACAACGCCCATGACCCCATTATCAATCACATTTTGAGTTGTCTTTGATTAATCCTAGAAAAAGAATCTTTATTTAGCTCAAAATTAATTAACACTATCAGATTTTTTGGACCTTTTAGATTTAGATTAGCATGGAGCGGGACCGACATTTTTATTTGACAAATAGCAGGCACGGGGAAGATAAATGGTCAAAAAATCAGAATTTGGAGAAACGACTCAGTGTTCTAGTCGGCCAGTCCTCTCATTTATGTGGCTTTTGTTTGGATTGGATAAAAAGAATATCCCGACCAGGTTTTCTTGGGAATGATGTCAAATATCACAAAAATTCCACTTAAATATTTAAATGGATAGCCAGTATTGCTGAATCTTACTTTACCTATAACAGTAACGTTGATGATGTGGAAAAAGCAATCTATGGAGAAGGCAATGACTTCTGTAACATTCTCTTTTAAATTTCCCCTTACATTTTATATTTTCCAGAATTGCTTCTATAAAGGAAACTCGGAGCTGTCAGAAGAAATTAAAAAAAAATACGAGATGTGGTTCGTTCTAATTCCCATGCTCCAGATGTTTTATCTTGAATAATGCATATCCATTATTGACACGATTTCACTTGGTCAGCCATGATATTCGATGTTATTCTTATGTTACGCCTCAATCAAAACCACTCATCGAGTGGTTATCATATGATAGCACACCCTCCCCTGGATTCAAAATAGAGACTGAACAAAGTGAGGATTTTTATACATGAATTGATGTAAAAAAAAAACATTATCTGAGAACGGCACAATGCATTTAATTCATTGACGATCATAATAGGAGAAAATTATAATTTTCCAGGTTGTTTGCACTATCATACCAAAATCATAGTATTTATCCTGAAAATCTATACTAATCGTAACGAAAGAATTAGGTCCAGAGAATGTTGACACAATAATATTTCCTCAAATATTACACAACTATTAGAGGGTCCCAATCATGTAATTCAAAAGATATAAAGAAAAAATCATGGACCACTCAGTCTCAGGTCTCACCCCTATACTTGAATGATCGATCCTCTCTCACGAGTCATATGGATGAGAAAAAGAGATTTCGGGGTATAAATTAAGTGCTGACCACAGGGTGATGATGGTGTAATCATGATACAAAATTGATAGAAGATTTAATTTCAGCATGCTAGAAACTCTTAGAAGCCTCCCTATCACTATATGCTAGCTACCTAGCTTCAAGTGCTACCTTTTTGCCAATGGCCTAGGGTTGACCTTTGGTTTGGTGTCATCTCAATAAAAGAGTGGCTTTTACTTGCCGTAGTAGATAACTTTTTTTTTTTTTGGTCGACTGCGTAGTAGATAACTTGGGGTTGAGATAAAAAGTAAGGCTTCCATAAGATGAAGTTCTATGTTGATGATGGTGTGCATTGCCCACTTGTCCCCTTGTCTAAATTTTGTTAGTAATGGTTCATCTTCTATTAACTCAAGTGAGATATCCACTTATACGAAATGATAGAGCAATTGAAGCCGCCGCCCTTTAGGTTTATGATTATCAATTCCTATTCAGTGTCTTTGTTTTTAGGGTAAAAATGGTTCAGTGTAGAATCGAAAATTAGATAATTCGAACTGATAAAAATCGAGTAGTTTTCAGATTCCACGAATAGGTAAAGTATGTTTCAGAATTCCAAAAATTGAGGAACCTATTCCGATGGGTAGTTCTAATGTTTTAGAACTTTTGAAATCTGGAACGAATCTTTGTGGTTTTCTAATTCTATATTTTCGCGCAATCTTGTGATGATATTCCTTGGCGTTCAATGATGGATATGTACATTGTGGAAACTATTAGTCAAAGCTTCCATTTTCGACGATATTCATAACTGAGATTTTTACTTTATTAATGTTTCATCTTCTTCATGTGTCTAAATATGAGTTATGATCGGTGGATTTATAGCGAAAAATGATGGTAATTAGAGATGATAACTCACTGCAATCGTTTATTGAATATAAGTGAAACCTGAATAGACACTGAAACTCGTGAAATGATAGGCTTTAAGTTCTAAGTGTATACATGGTAGGTTTCAAATTTCGAAAAAGGAAAATCAATTTCAATGGTAAGTTCTAGATCTGGAACATAGAACGCTTACCCATATTCATTATCATCCATTTAAAAAGATAAACAAAAAATGTTGGATCGTCCATATCAAGGGGTGGTGGCACTCTAGTGACTTGTCCAACCCCGACCATTCACACAAATGCGATCAACTTGAAATCTTCCACGCTAACGAGAATATTGTCTATAGCCAGTTAAGAGTATCGAGTCAAGTTAGATCACATGCGATACTTCTGTAACTATAAACACTTTACGAGATAACGAACGCAGTGCATGACTCGTTTTATTTCGGTCATAGTGAAAAACAATGGAGAATACTGGAAACCCCATCTTTTATACAGCGTGTTAACATGTCATACAACGAATCTATTCGATGATGTTTCCTCAAAGCTTAGTCAATATACAAGCCTTACAGGTTACTCATGCTACTTGAAGTTGAGACTTAAACTCCGTTTGTTTGATGAATAAACAAATGATTTGTAAAATATTTTCATAAAAGAATTGTTGTATCGCTTTAAATAATTCGTCGATAAAAAATTTTCATTATCCATAACAATTTATGTCTGAAATATTCTTGCGAACGATGAAAATAGTTTGTATTCATTCATTTTTTAAGCAACATAAGTAATTTTTTTTTCAAACACATATTTTTTCAATTTATTTATTGGCCATGTAAATAGTTCAGTGCATAAAATACATAATTTGAAAATATTTTTTTCTAAAACAATACTTATTTGCTTAAAATGAATGAATACAAATATTTTCATCGTTCGCGAAGATTAGACATAAATTGTTATGATATGAAAATATTTAGTGTTATCGACTATTATTAGCTGCGACAATTCTTTTA
This sequence comes from Psidium friedrichsthalianum, assembly GCA_019149425.1. NCBI lineage: Eukaryota > Viridiplantae > Streptophyta > Magnoliopsida > Myrtales > Myrtaceae > Psidium > Psidium friedrichsthalianum. The sequence goes on along the minus strand of JAGVVM010022381.1, from coordinate 541 downwards.
GGATTAAATGTTTACAATATCATTTGGTTTTTTGAAGCCTACAACGGAGTTTAAGTCTCAACTTCAAGTGCATGAATAACATAGTAAGGCTCTTATCTTGGACTAAGCTTTCAAATACTCATCGAATAGATGCGCTTTTGTATGTACTGTTATACACGCTTAATAAAGATCACACACATCAATCCTAAGTATATGCCATTTGTTTTCACTATTCCGAAATAACGAGTCGCATGCACTGCGTTCGTTATCTCGTTACGTGTTACTAGTTACAGAAGTAATTACATTGCGCTAACTTGACCTCGATCTCTTAATTGCTATGACATATATTCTCGTTAGCGTGGAAGATTTCATTGATCAGGGGGCATTTGCTGTGTAATGGTGTCGTGGTTGCAAGTCTATTAGTGCCACCACCCCTTGATATGGACGATCCAACATTTTTTTTTATCTTTTTAAATGGATGATAATGAATATGGTAAGCGGTCGAGTTCGCATATGCTAGACCATCACACCCTTGAAATCGTTTGCTCATTTTTTCGCAAAA
>JAGVVM010022378.1:0-27226 GCA_019149425.1 Psidium friedrichsthalianum | reverse complement strand
AACAAATAAAAATTAAAAAAAAAAAAAAAAAATTAAACAAAATAAAAAAAAAAAAAATAAAAAAATTCATGAAAAAATTAAAAAAAGTTTTAAAAAAAATAAAATTAAATGGAGGATTAGGATTGAAAAGGCACAGCAGAACACTTCATTATTTTATTGGACTGGTGTGACGTCAGCCCGGTATGGGTGGAGGGCTCTGACGGGACGCCTAACAACCGATGAAGCATAGTATGGGGGACACGTGGAGGGGGCTCTCTTTGGAGGGAATAATTTGGACAACTGTTCGCTCCAAGAAATGATGAGGGGGGGAGTGGTCGCGGGGCAGAGACCGATCAAGGAGCGGCTCCTGACAGGCTCTAGTGAGGAGGTGAACAGAGTGGCCTAGGTTTACATTGACGGGGTTGAGTCTAGGTGTCCTATCGGGTCCAATTGCATTAAAAGCTGCAGCGAACTTACATGCATATTCATGTCAGTAAACGCGATAGCAGGCGAAAGCCGGTTGGTAGTTTTAGAGTTCTAATTCCTAAAAGGAATTATATTTGGTTAGGTGTAAGAAAATTCTAGAAGGATGAACAGTCGGGGCAGAAGACCGAGCGCAACTGCATCGAGCTCGAGGGCTCCAGCAACCGAAAGAGACCCTAGAATCGAAGAAATGATGAGGGTCCTGACTGAAGTTAGTAATTTGATGGGTAGGCAGGCTGCAGAACGAAATGCCGCTGTCGCCCAAGCAGCTGAGGCTAATTGTTAGGTGAGACCTTCGTGATTCAGAGGCTAAATAATGATTGGGATGCGCATGAGATGCCTAGATAGGTTGATCTACTCATCTAGTTCATGTAGAACGGCAATAACTGTTAGGTGCGGCAGACCATGAACTGATGGACTTCAATCCCCACTAGTAGTCTAGCCCAATGAGGACTACCGTTTCTCACTAGAGGAGTGTGTGATTCGATAAATTTAGTGGGAGCTTATTTCATTTAAAGGCAAAAAAAAATAGTAGGTAATCGATAGATAATACCTAATGACCTAATTTCCTGCACCATATTTTTGACATACTCTATGAAAATGGTGAACCTAAACCCCATTGCTTCAATTCTAGACAAGAACGGCTTGACTAGTATGAATTTCAACGATCGGCTTCGAAATTTGAGGATTATCCTTAATACGGAGAAGCTCGGATATGTGCTAGATAAGGATATGCCAACCAAGCTCTCTGAGGGTTTGACCACAGACGAAGCAGGACACTTTTGAGAAGTGAAGAGAGGATGACCTAAAGGTTAGGTCGTACATGTTGGCGTCCATGGATAATGAATTCCAAAGGAAGTACGAGAACATGGACAGTGCAAAGTCAATTATTCTTCATCTGAAAGAGTTCTTCGATGAGAATAGTCAGACCGCCAAATATGAGATATTCAAGGCGTTGTACCGCATGAAGATGCGAGAGAGTGCTTCTATCAATGATCTTGTTCTCAAGATGATCTAGCACATTGAAGAGCTTGTAAGGCTGGACCTCATTATGGATAATGAGCTAGCTGTGGATTTGATCCTCTAGTCCTTACCTGAGTCATTCTCAAGCTTTATTTAGAATTACCACATGCATAACATGCAGAAGACTCTAGTAGAATTTTATAGCATGTTAGTGGTATATGAGAAGGAAATACACAGTAAAAGGCCAGATGTGATGGCCATTACTGAACCGTCTTCCTTGAAGAGCAAGACTTCTTCGAAAAGGAAGAAAAAGTTCAAGAAAGTTGTGCAAAAGCCAAAAGCAGACAAAGGGACCTGTCATTATCGCGGGGCCGATGGGCATTGGAAGAGGAACTGTAAGAAGTACCTCGCTAGCTTAAAGGTTAAGCAAAAGGACCATCCCCGTGGAGGTATGATTTCTGTGCTTATTGAAACTAATCTTATGGTTAGTTCACAATCCAGCTTATGGGTTCTAGATTCAGGTGCGACGTCACATATTTGTATGTCGTTGCAGAATCTGGAAATAAGCCGGATGCTGGGGCAAAATGAGATATTCCTGACTTTTGCGAATGGAGCAAGAGTTGCTGGCATAGCTATAGGGATCTGTCGTGTACTTTTGCCTAGTGGATATGTAATGGTGTTATCAAATTGTTTGTATTATGAAAGAGCTATACGGAACATAGTATTTGTGTCTCGTCTAATAAGAGAGAATTTTGAATTCTCCTTTATAGATGATATGTGTTCCATCTTTCATAATAGAAAGGTCATTGGCTCAGCTCTGTCCAATAGTCTTTTCGCCATTGACATGTCTGGTAATACGATTACCACTCCGAATAAGCACAATGATATTAATGCCATTGGAAAATGCCAAAGTAGTGGTCCTAATCCTAAGTACTTGTGGCACCTCCGATTAGGTCATATTGGAGAGGGCAGGATTGACAAGTTGAGTAATGATGGATTTATTAATCCATCTGGTTTTGAACCATACTCAACCTATGAAGCCTGTCTTCAAGGAAAAATGACCAAATCTCCCTTTATGGGTCAAGGTGAGAGAGCCACTGATACATTGGGATTAATACATACAGATGTATGTGGACCTGTGAATGAAATTGCTAGAGACAGGTTCTCATACTTCATTACTTTTATTGATGACTATTCTAGGTATGGGTATTTGTACATGATGAAGTACAAGTCTGAATCCTTTGAAAAGTTCAAGGAATTCAGAAATGAAGTTGAGAAACAAATAGGGAAGAGGATTGAGGCCCTTCGATCAAATCGAGGAGGAGAATACCTTAGTACTGATTTCCTGGATTATCTCAAGAAAAATGGCATATTATCCTAATAGACACCTCCAGGGACCCCTGAACACAACGGTGTATAAAAAAAAAGGAATCGTATCGTATTGGATATGGTGCGATCCATGATGAGTTACACCGATCTACCTATCTATCTCTAGGGATATGCTTTGGAGACTGCCGTATACATACTGAATAGAGTGCTATCCCAGTCTGTCCCTACCACACCATATCAGATGTGATATGGTACGAAATTAAGTCTTAATCATCTTTGGATTTGGAGATGTCCAACTTTTGTGAAAAAGCTGAAATCAGACAAATTGGAGGCAAGGTCAGAACAGGGTCGTTTTATAGGATATCCGAGAGAAAGTCTTGGATATTACTTCTATTTCCATTATGACCAAAGAGTTTGGGTCAGTAGGCACGCTACTTTTGTAGAGAAATAGTTCATCCAAGAAAAGGGTGAAGGCCATAGGACGCAGAATAGTCCTGAAAGAAGGAAATGAAAAGGTAACGACTCTACAGGTTCAGACTCCGATCTCTAATTTAGTGGGAACTTTAGACACACCGCTTCTGAGAAGGAGTTTGAGAGTGTCTCACCCTCCTGAACGTTACTATGGGAATTTGGTTGATGAGATGCAGCCGCTGTTTATGGTAAATGATGGTGATAAACCAAATGATCTTGAGTCATATACAGAGGCCATGTCAGATAAGGATTCTACCAGATGGCTTGAGGCCATCAAATCTGAAATGGACTCCATGTATTCCAATGATGTATGGACATTAGTTGAGCCACCTGAAGATATTGTACTTATAGGTTGCAAATGGATCTTTAAGAGAAAGATCAATGCAAAGGGTCAAGTTGGAACATATAAAGTTAGACTAGTGGTGAAAGGTTATCGCCAAAGAGAACGTATTGATTATGATGAAACCTTCTCTCCAGTCGCCATGCTGAAGTCCATTAAGATTTTATTGGCCATAGTTGCGCACTTGGACTATGAGATATTCAAAATGGACGTCAAAACGGCATTCATTAATGGATTTCTTGAAGAAGATATCTATATGGAATAGCCATCTGATTTTGGGTCCAAAAGCAAAGAGCATAAGGTGTATAAGCTTAAGGGGTCCATTTATGGACTAAAACAAGCCTTGAGGAGCCGGAACATCTGATTCGACGATGTGATCAAATCGTTTGGCTTCATGAAGAATCCGGATGAGCCATGTGTGTACAAGAAGCTCAGTGGGAGCGCTATTGCGTTCTTGGTCCTATATGTGCATGATATATTATTGATTGGTAATGATATACCAATGCTGTCATCCATTAAGCTCTTCTTGTCACAGAAATTCTCCATGAAGGACTTAGGAGAAGCCACCTATATTTTAGGCATTAGGGTCTATAGAGATAGATCCAGACGATTGCTTGGCCTCTCACAGTCCATGTGCATAGATAAAGTGTTGAAAAGGTTCAATATGGAATATTCCAACAGAGGGTTGTTACCTTTTAGACATGGAATACGTCTTTCTAAGGGGCAGCGTCCCAAGACCCTTGAAGAGAGATAGAAAATGGAGAAGATACGATATGCTTCGGCCATTGGCAGCATAATATACACTATGCTATGTATGAGACCTGATATTACTTATGCTGTGAGCGTTACAAGCAGATATCAGTCGGATCTAGGTGAAGAACACTGGATCGCGGTCAAGAACATCCTTAAGTACTTGACAAGGACTAAGGATTTGTTCTTGATATATGGAGAAGCAGCTTTTAAAGTTGAGGCATAAACGGACTCTGATTTTCAATCAGATCTTGATGACTTTAAGTCAACTTCTGGGTTTGTATTTATAATGAATGGTAGAATAGTTAGTTGGAAAAGTTCCAAGCAAAGTATAATTGCTGACTACACCATTGAGGCAGAGTATGTGGCTGCTTCAGAAGTTGCAAAGGAAGCCGCCTGGATGAAGAAGTTCATCACAGAGCTTGGAGTAGTTCCTGCTATCGAGGAGCCAATCCCATTATTTTGCGACAACAGTGGAGCGACTGCTCAAGCAAAGGAACCAAGGTCTCACCAGAAGTCCAAGCACATCGAAAGGCGCTTCCATCTCACTCGAGAGATCGTTGGGAGAGGCGACATCGCTGTGCAGAAAATTGCCTCCATGGATAATATAGCGGATCCCTTCACTAAAGCGTTACCCCAGGCTGCATATGAGAAACACATTAGTAGAATAGGTTTAAGATATCAGCATGGTTGGCTTTAGTGCAAGTGGGAGGTTGTTAGGAGTATGCTCTAAAGCAATCCTGTGAAGGTCACATTTATGGCATAAATATTGTACTATCGATATTATATTAATAGCAAGATGCATGTTTATTCATTTTGTCCCTTTTAGTTAGATGAATGAAGTCCATTAGATCAGTTGAAACTAATACCCATTCTTGAAGCATCAAGACTATATGTGACAGGTTATCAGTTAGTCTCTGATCTTCAAATTGGTTCCTGGTCGAAGGATCGTGGATTGGGCATCCACGAGCTAATTGAGACCAGTATGTTCGCAGCCTTGCTGTTGAGCGTGGAATGTCCAATAGGGATGACAAGTCACAAGTCATCGGATGTTAGACGTCTAACTTGGAACACAGGTGTTCGTATTGAAACGAGTTCGATCGAATCCACTAAATGTGACGAAAGATCGATCGACTAACATGGAGGTTTCGTGTTTGGTCAATATCTCAATCGCTCTTGGCTTTGGTGTGTTAATGTTCCTCAGACCTGAGCCGTGGTGCTAGCTAGTATATTGGATGGCTGTGGTTCACTGGTGCGATATTGGCCGATCATTGATCCGTTTTTGTGCATGATGGTCACATTTCTCCATATGCGAAGTTACAGGCATGGGCAACAGTTGGGATCTGTCTCCTCATTAGATGAGGTTGATGTCATATGCAATCTATGCGTGACAGTACATTAAAAAGTCTCTGGCCAAAGCAGAAGTCGAGAGGAGTCCCGTCGAATGCACGTCAGATAGATTTATGCATATGATCGAATTTGTGGGTTTGACTTAGATATCCATAGCCCTCATTTGATTGGGACATGGTAAGATAGAAGGACTGAATAATACTGAACCATGGCCAACAGGTTCACTTTATCTTCATACTTCATTCTAACTGAGTAACCGTGATATGTTGCTAGACGTCACTCACGATTTGTGGGATCTAATGATTGATTTGGGACGATCAATTCTTTGATGAATCTCATTGCCAATTCAGGGGTGAACCTAAAGATGTCACACACCTTAATCGATATCTGACGACGTCAATTACGAAGATGAGATCAGGAGAATGCAATAGGACTATTTGGATAGTCAAAAGGAGTTAAAATGGATTAGATACATTTCCCTTTTCTAAAGCTCATCATTGGATAAGGTTTGTTATCCACAAGAAAGGATAAGAAAGGTTATCCTCTAGAAAGTCAAAAGTAGGATAGAATTTTCTATTCGTTTGACAGAGACTTGTTGCGTTTATAGTGGTCCCGGGCGCTTGCCACATACATGAAAACATATCACACACAGCGGAAGAAAAATAAATTAAAACGGCGCCCTAGATCGTCTTAGAAATCCTTATATACTTTAATAAAAAATCAAACATTCTAAAGCAAATTTAGAAACGTACCTGGAAGAACAGAGGTTGAATTTGACTTTGCTTCTTTATCATCGAGCCCAAGAGGTGTCGGGACTCTAGTTCAGATATGCCCGGACACCCGTACGAACTTGAAGATGGAGATTCGGAGAAACGGCCCTCGGATTATACTAGTAATCCTCGCGGCATATCAACCCTAGCCCTTCGTTTTCAACCAATAGAAACACAACATTTGTGTGTCCGAATCAATTGATTCTCGAGCTCACTTTCTCACGAAATTTGGAATATAAATGTATGACTCTTACGGGTTTCTAACCTCTTGAACTTGAGCTCCTAACCTCTATTTATAGAGGGTTAGAGAGAGGGAGAGAATGAGAGGGAGGGGCGGTATAAACCGCCCCTCAAAGTCGCCTCACGTGGCGGCCACTAGGAGGCCGCCACGTAGGCAGCCAGTTGGACGCTGGTCAAAGGCGGTCAAACCGCCTTTGACCAGCAACGTGGACCTCGCCCAAAGGGCGGTGGTCAAAGGTGGCAATTTGCCGCCTTTGACCAGCCCGTCGACCAGTCGTGGGCGCCCATTTGGGCAGCCCAAATGGCATTGTTTTTGGTAGCGATCCTCATCCACAGACTCTAGACATTTTAGGTTTGAAATTTCTCGAGTTTTGTGATCAAATCATGTCATTTGATGTGCCAAACGTCTCTGTTAAACGGATAAAAAATCCTATCATACTTTTGACTTTCTAGAGGATAACTTTTCTTATCCTTTCTTTTGGATAACAAATATTATCCAATGATGATGCAGGCATGATGTAACTATTACATCATCCATGACAACATCATGATGTCATGCCTGTGTCATCTATTTCGTCCTTTAGTGAGCTTTAGAAGGAGGAAACAAATCCAATCGGTTTTAACTCCTTTTGATTATCCAAATAGTCCTATCGCATTCTCGCGATCCCGTCTTCGTTATAGATGTCGCCAGATGTCGGTTAAGGCGTGTGACATCCCTTGGTTCACTCCTGAACTGACAGTGAGATTCATTAAAGAATTGATCGTCCCAAATCAATCCTTAGATCCCATAAACCGTGAGTGACGTTTAGCAATATATCACGGTTACCCAGTCAGAATGAAGTACGAGGACAAAGTGAACCTGTTGGCTTTGGTTCGGTGTTATTCAGTCCTTCTGTCTTACCATATCTCGATCGAGCGACGGCCATGGATATTTGAGTCAAACCCACGATTCGATCATATGCACAAATCTATCTGACGTGCATTCGGCGAGACTCCTCTCGACTTTTGCCTTGGCCAAGGACTTTCTAATGCGCCGTCACGCATAGATCGAATAGGACATCAACCTCATCTAATGAGGAGACAGATCCGAACTGTTGCCCACGCGTGTGACTTCGTAAATGGAGGACTGTGACCATCATGCACAGAGGCGGATCAATGATCGGCCAATATCGTACCTGTGAATCACTGTCATCCAATATATAAGCCAGCATCGTGGTTCAGGTTTGAGGACCATTAACACACCAAAGTCAAGAGTGATTGAGATATTGACTAAGCATGAAGCCTTCATGTTAGTCAATTGCTCTTTCGTCATGTTTAGTAGATTCAATCGAACTCGTTTCGATACGAACACATGTGTTCCAATTTAGACGTCTAACGTCCGACGACTTGTGACTCGTCATCTCTATTGGGCATCCAATGCTCAATAGCGAGGCTTCGACCACATTGGTCTCAACCGGCTTGTGGATACCTAATCCACGATTCTTCGACCAGGAACCAATTTGATGATCAAAGACTAATTGATGACTTATCACACATATTCTTGATGCCTCAAGAATGGGTATCAGTTTCAACTAATCTAATGGACTTTATTCATCTAAATTAAAGGGACAAGATGAATAAACAAGCGTCTTGCCATTAATATAATATCAACAGTACAATATCTATGCTATACATGTGACCATCACATGGCTGCTTTAGGGCATACTCCTAACAGGACATTTAGCACTTCAAATGAGCCTTTGATCAGCAACCAGCTAGCTACATGGCTAGCTGGCAGCCCACGTGGTGACCTCCCATTGGCCGCCACATGAGACGGTTTGGAGGGGGGGCATGAACGGCCCCTCCCTCTCATTCTCTCCCTCTCTCTAATCGTCTATAAACAGAGGTGAGGGCCCTAAGATTAAAAAAGGTTAGAAACTTGTGAGTGTCGCATATATATGTGCCAGATTTCGTGAGAAAGTGAGCTCGAGAATCAACCGATTCGGATACATAAAGGTTGTGTTTCTATTGGTTAAAAATGAAGGGCTCGGGTCAAGACGCCGCGAGGATTACTAGCATAATCCGAGGGCCATTTCTCTGAGCCTCCATCTTTCAAGTCGCACATGTGTCGTGGCATATCTGAACTAGAGGCCCGATATCTCTTGGGCTTGAGGACAAAGAAGCAGAGCCGGATTCAACCTCTGTTATTCCAGGTACATTTCTAAACTTGCTTTAGAAAGTTTGATTTTTGATCAAAGTATACAAAGATTTCTAAGACGATCTAGGGTGCCGTTTGTATTTATTTTCTTTCGTTCCATGCATGACATGTTTTCATGTATGTGACGAGCGCTCTGGATAGCTAGAAAACCAACATGTTTGGAAGTTGATCATGTGGCATTGGTGAAATACCAACTAAAGGGTAACGCTAACTACTGGTGGAAGGCTACCAAGGGGACAGTCTTCCTTATGGGCAACGAAATAACTTGGAATACTTTTGTTAAGGCTTTTTTTTTATGAGAAGTGTTTTTTTAGAAAGTGTCTGTGATAAAAAAGATGATAGAGTTTATGGAGCAACAATAGAATAATATGACAATGGACCAGAATGAGGCTAAATTTGCTGAATTATCGAGATATGCATCTAAATTGGTGGAGGAATCGGTAACTGGCATTAAGTAGTTCCAAGAAGGTTACATCCTAGCATTAGGAACTAGGTACTGCCACTGAACCTTCAAGATTACTGTGAGTTATATGCTCGGGCTCAGATGATATAGAAGTATATGATGGAGCACATGACATCTATGTTGAACCAAGATCAGACTCCTCCTCGAGTTGTAAATCGTGACAAGAAGTTTAGGGGAAACCAACCCTTTATTGCAAATAAAAAGAGAAGAGGATTGAATGGTTCTCAAAGTGAGGCTTGCCGTTATTGTGGGAGGCAACACGACATTGCTCCTTGTAGGGTATGAACAGGAGCATGATTTTGATGTGAACAACAGGGTCATTTAATAAGAGATTGCTTGCAACAGCAGCGTCAACAAGCAAAGCCATGGCCACAATAAGCAATGCATTAAGTAAACATCCAGTGATTGCTGACTCAAGGGTGAATTTATGCCGTTACCCAAGAAGAAGCTGAAAATTCCAAGACCATTGTAATAGATACGTTTTTTTGTAAATGGTCATACTGTACATGCATTATTTGATACTCGTGCTAATCATTCATTTATATCCGAGCAGTTTGTAAAATTGGTTGGTTTAGAAACTAGACCGCTTGAGATATTTTTTGAATGTTGCTACTCCATTGAAGAAAGAAATGTTATCTACATTAATTTGCAAGGAGGGTATAATCGGTATAAGTGATCGAGAGGAAACGTTAGATTTGATTATTTTAGATATGTGTGATTTTGACATTATGTGTTAGAATGGACTAGCTCCATTATCGTAGGTGATGCACTTCGATCCACTTGAGCCTCCTAGTTATGAATTTGTCGAGAATGGACAAGAACTTTCGACGATCTTTGCGATTGAAGCAGCCCAACTTCTTAAAGAAGGCTATCAAGGATATATATATATATATATATATATATATATATATATATGAATAGTGGAGGATAAGTCACAAGGAGAATCTAGATTGGAAGATATTCCGGTTTGTACAAGAATTTTTGGATGTCTTTCTAAAGGAATTATCAGGGCTGCCTTTGGAAATAGAGATTGAGTTCACTGTTGCACTAGCTCCGTATACAAAACCAATTTCTAAAGCCCCTTATAGGATGGCGCCATTAGAATTAAAGGAATTAACATTACAGCTGCAAGAATTGCTTGATAAAGGTTTTATCTGACCAAGTACATCGCCGTGGGGTGCGCCAGTTTTATTTGTGAAAAAGAAGGATACATCGCTACATCTTTGCATCAACTGTCGACAATTAAATTGGGTTACTATTAGAAATAAGTACCCAATACCGAGAATTGATGACTTTTTTGATCAACTTCAAGGAGCATCGATGTTCTTGAAAATAGAATTATGGTCAGGCTATCATCAATTAAGAATCAGACAAGAAGATATTCGAAAGACGACCTTTAGAACTTGATATGGTCATTACGAGTGCACAATAATGCCCTTTGGATTAATAAATGCACCACAGCCTTCATGGATTTATTGAATTAGGTATTTAAACCATTCCTTGATCATTTTATCATTGTATTCATCGATCATATATTGGTATACTAAAAAAATGCGGAAGAACATGCGCATCACTTAAGGATGACATTACAGACACTCAGAGAACATAAGCTATGTGCCAAGTTCAACAAGTACAAATTCTAGTTGAACCACGTGGTGTTTTAGGCAACGTAATGTCAGGAGAAGGTATATCCATGGATCCAACCAAGGTGGAAGCCGTCGTAAATTGGCCAAGACCCACGACAGTAACATAAGTCTATAATTTCTTAGGGTTGGTAGGATATTACTAAAGATTTGTGGAAAGGTTTTCTAACATTTCCACCCTATTGACACGATTAACAAAGAAGGATGTTAAGTTTGAATGATGGAGAAATGTGAATGGAGCTTCCAAGGACTTAAGTAGAAGTTGACAACCACGCCTATCTTGATAATACCATTGAGATCAAGTAGGTTTGTTACATATAGCGATGCGTCACATAAAGGGTTAGGTTGTGTCTTAATGCAATATGGTAAGGTAGTAGCCTACGCATCAAGGTAACTCAAGTAGTATGAACTTAACTATCCAGTTCATGATTTGGAGCTTGTTGTAATCATTTTTGCTTCGAAGATTTGGAGACACTATCTATAAGGAGAAAAATTTAAAATATACACCGATCATCAAAGCCTTAAATATTTATTCTCCCAAAAGGAGTTGAATATGAGGCAATCAAGGTAGATGGAATTACTCAAAGACTATGATTGTGATATTATCTATTGTAGACACTATCTATAAGGAGAAAAATTTAAATATACACCGATCATCAAAGCCTTAAATATTTATTCTCCCAAAAGGAGTTGAATATGAGGCAATCAAGATATATGGAATTACTCAAAGACTATGATTGTGATATTATCTGTTGTATTGAAAAAGAAAATAAAGTTGCCAATGCTCTCGGTCACAAATTTACTATTGTGACATTGATGGATAAAGAATGGACCTTACTTGTCGAAGCTCGAGACTCAGAATTCAAGTTCGACAAAGGAAATTTATATGGTTTGTTCACCACATTACGAATCGAGTCGAATTATGATAGAAGATCAATTCTCTACTGCTGACGGATGTAGAGTTGATAAAGAATCAGAAAAGAGTTGAAGAAGGAAAGGAGTCTGACTTCCAAGAGTTGAAGATGCTACTCTTACGTTTCGTAGGAGATTGTGTGTACCTAACGATGACAAGCTTAAAGAAGAGATTCTATTAGAAGCACATCATAGCCATTATAGTATCCACCTAGGAACCATCAAAATGTATCAAAAACTTTCCCAACATTATTGGTGAAGTGGCATGAAGGTGGACATCACAAGGTATGTCGTTGAGTGCCTGACATGCCAACAAATAAAAGCTCAACAATGCAAGCTAGGTGGATTACTGCAATTGCTTGAATACCGAAATGGAAATGGGAACACGTTACAATGGGTTTCATCTTGGGACTGCTAAGGATGCAGAAAGGAAATGATTCAATATGGGTATTAGTTGATTGGTTGACAAAGTGTGCTCACTTCCTATCGGTATAGAAAAACTATTTATTAGAGAAGTATGCTGATCTATACATTAAGCAAATAATCCGTTTACATGGAATTCAAGTCATGATCACCTCGGATTGTGATCCTAGATTAACTGCTACTTTTTGGCAGAGCCTTCAAGCAGCATTGGGAACCAAAGTTCAATTTAGTACAGTGTACCATCCACAGAGTGATGATCGATCAAAAAGGATTATTCAAACACTAGAGGACATGTTACAAGTATGCATCATAGATTTCAAAGGAAATTGGGATGAATATCTTCAATTGACCGAATTTGTCTGTAATAATAGTTATTAGCAAAGCATATGAATGGCTCCATTTGAGGCGTTATATGGAAAGGCTTGCAGGACTGCAATCCGTTGGGATGAAATTGGGGAAAGGAAACTTACAAGTCCATAGTTAATGCAAATTACTATTGAAGCTAGCTAGACTGTTAGAAATCACCTGCGGATAACTCAAAGTCGACAAACGAATTATGTCGATAAGTGAAGGAAGCCATTAGAGTTTCAAATAGGCGATAATGTATTCCTTAAGGTGTCACCTATGAAAGGTGTATCACACTTTGGAAGAAAGGTGTATCACACTTTGGAAGGCAGGGTATCAATGTACATAGGACCATTTGAAATCCTAGAAAGAATTGGGGAATTGGCATATAGATTAGCCTTACTGCCACGACTTGCTAACATTCATAACATGTTTCATGTCTCAATGTTAAGAAAGTATGAACTTGATTTGACACATATACTTAATTTCGAAATGATCGAAATAGATGACAAGATAGCATATGTTGAAAGGCTGGTGTGGATCGTGGATCAAAAAGAGCAAGTCTTACGAAACAGGACCATTCCCTTTGTAAAAGTCCTATGGTAGTACCATTACATAGAAGAGGCAACATGGGAGAATGAAGATATAATGAGACGAGAGTATCCACACCTATTCGAATAATTAGGTATGTCAAAAATTTCGAGGATGAAATTTTGTAAGGGGGAGAGTTGTGACACCCCAACTCTTAGGCCAGTTTAGACTCAGGCAATGGAGGAGTTGCAACTTGGAGTCATGCATGATTGGAAGCGGAGGTAGTCCACTAACTGTAGGAACTAAACCATGGATTGGTTAACGGACAAACTCCACTAGAATCCCGTGCTAACCACGTTTCGGCTATGAACTGATCACCCGTAGCTGTACATTACATCGTGGGAGGATTATGAGCCGAGACAAGTCAATCCTACATCAATCGTAAATTGATCATGAAAGGATGTACTTGGTTATGTTTAAATGTATGCTTGGCTTAGGATCGGGTGATTTTAACCTTAAACCAAGCTAAATGCTGAGGCTCTCTACCCAACGATGATAGGACATACCGATCACAATCAATGATGCACCAACCACATCAATAGTATGTTTAGGTTGTACACTGGCCGAAACTGGCAACCACGAACAGGGCCGGCCTTTGATTCAAATGGCACCAACGGCTGTGATAAGTCCATACAAGCTTTCCTATCTGACAAAAAATAGCGCCTATGTGTTCCTTCTAGCTTGTTGGCATAGATATTGAAAAAGATTACGACCCATGATTAGAGAGCTAATGATTAGCCAAATCTTTCAATAGTAAAAAATGATTCACTAGGAAGATTGCATGATCTTTGACCAAGTCAAACGTAAACCTCAAGGAAGATTACACGATCTATGACCGAATCTTTGAATAGTTAAACAAGATCCTCTATGATGATTAGCCAAATTTTTGATCGAGTCAAACATGATCCTCAAGGAAGATTACATAATCTATGATTGAATCTTTGAATAGTCAAACAGAATCCTCTACTGAATCTTTGATCAAGTCAAACATGATTCTCAAGGAAGATTACATAATATTTGACCAATCTTGACTTAGGTCATCAAAATACCCAAATTGTCATTAGGGGATAACCTTGTTGTAATTAAGTGTCATCAATAGAAAGACACCTCTTCGGGGGCGTGTAGCACAAGAAGAAGACTCTAGATTCTCATTAGACAAATGTTCATCCACATAAGATAATCTAAAACATAGATTAGCTAGGTGGATGAGTTACATTATCTCTTCAATTATTGAGATGATGTGGTAAGTGAACAATAATAAGATGGAGCCAAGTGGAAAGTGCATAAGACAAATTTTACTTAGAAAACAAGTAAAAAATATATATAAATTGGCCAAGAACCTTCTTCACTTCACTTTTTTTACATGCCACTTCCCTTCCTCCCTCTTCTCTCCCTCTCTCGACTCGTGTCTCACTGCCACCACTTGCGCATCAACCCACCACCAATAGCTAATCTTATTTTTATAGTTCTTACCAACAAGATATGTAAGTGAATTTCTAAACATTTGTTAGGGTATGAGGCTAGTGCCGAACTTGTGTGCTTGCATTAGAAGTTGTGATCTTACATGCTCTCTTTCGTGTTTTACCACTTATGATGGTAAACTTATAGAACATGATATGATATGCCTCATTCGTGGGCAAGCGAGCATCTCTTGACCGCGAGGTCTGCTATGGGACTGATCGAACGAAATGACAAAAACATTCTCTCGAGACAAGGATGGGTTGCCCTACAATCAAAATTATGCATGCCAAGATACCTTGTTATGAGTAGACGGGTGGGCTCGTGACAAGCATGGGATGACATGAAAGGATGAGGATTGCATACTCGTTACAATTACTCATAAAGCCGAGATGATGATATACTCTCAGCGAATTATGTTTGATTACATGTTACATGAGCTTAATGTTAGCCAACTTCTTAGCTTACGTTTAGACATTTACTTACTAAGAAGTTCTCATTCATTTATTTTCTCAAACTTGTAGGTATGGAAATTATTTGTGACATTCTGAAATTTGACCTATTTTCGAGGTTTATGAAATGAATGGATATCTTATTGATATGCTTTAATTAAATCTCACTCGAAACTGATCACTCTTGAAAAAACTAACCGAAGTGGAAATGCTAGTTAAGAATTTAAGTACATGGACCTAATTACGGGTCTTCTAAAGTCGCAATCGATTGAATTTGGAATTTTGAGATTGGGTATCGAACTTTCACGAAAATCATTGCTATTAATTTGGATGTCGCTTCGCTTGGTTCAGCTATTTAGTATTTCGCTTCGAATTATTGAAAAAAGTAACATTGAGTTTGAAAAGACGCTTTTTACCCTTCGGTTGCGATAGACTCCCTAAATTGGCCATAGTGGTATTATAGTTTTAACTTAATTCTTTCTTGCGTGAATTTGCGCCGTCATTGTTCACACTTAAACCTCGGCTAGTCCTAAATTTGCAGATCGCTAGATATTTATCTGTCAGAGTCAAATCACCATTCACCCATCTTGTTATTACTTTATGTTTCGTTGGTGAATAGTATGAAACTTCTTGGACAAGCTTCTCTTCTTCTTCTCTCCCTTTCCTTGGTAAGAACATACTCTCTCACACCTTTTCCCCTATCTTCCTCATTGTGGCAGAAACTCTCTCTCTCTCTCTCTCTCTCTCTCTCGCTCTCTCTCTCTCTCTCTCTCTCCTTCCTCTCTCTTTTCTTCTTCGGTTGCCCACCGTCTGTTATCCTTGCCATCATGCCACCGTCGCCAGTGCTCCACCATCACTTCATCTCGATGCCAGCAAGCTTAGGGAGCCTTTCCGTCATCCATTCGTCTCCCCCTTCGGCCCAAATCACCCTCGACTAGCCCCCACCCAAAAGCTCATCATTCATTGTCGCTTTACCGCCATCGTCACTACTACGTTGCTGCTGTTTGGGCTCAATCAAGGGCTGTTTAACCTTAATTTTTGGTAAGAAAACTCTCTAATCTTTGAGTACGATGATTAGTTACTCTTAGGTTGTGATTAGGGATATGATTAAGCTTGATTGAGGTTGATTTGTATTAAGTATGGATTGATCTAGAAATTTATGAACTATTCACTTCGTGAGCATTCTTTATGAAGATGACGGTACAGTTCAAGAGTTTCTAGGCACTGTTCATTAAAGATAGTACTGTTTATAAATGCGGGTACTGTTTATTTGCATTTGGGGTACTGTTCATGGGTTTCTAGACACTTTCATCGAGTTTAAGCACTGTTCATTAATGTTGTGCACTGTTTATGGCTGGTATGTTGATGTTTGTGGCTAATTTAGATTGATTGTGTAGTAAGTGATCATAATTAGCTTTATAGTACCTTAAATGGTCATTTTCGATGGAATTTGTGCTTTGTCAAGAGTGTGACGATGATTGATGGTTGTAATTGAATGTGTAGAATTTGAGTGTTTGCATGTGTGCTGTTAATTAATCACTCGGCTTGGGATAGTGGATGTTATGTTTAAATGAGACCGTGTCATCTCAGATCGGCCATGGTTGAATGAATACATTGTGTGGTAGAGAATATTTGAATGATCATGTGAAATCTTAACGCGTTTTGACGTGGGAAATTGAACTGCCCTAATGCGTTTTAATGCAAGGAATTGAATCCTAATGCGTTTTTACATGGGAAGCTGTGGTGCTTAATGGAGTAAAAAGGATTGATGCGTTTGATGCAGGTTGTGGCATGAACTTGATGTGTTTTTACGCTGGTTGACTTGATGCGTTTTTATGCGGGTCATTGGTAATCTAGACTTTGGTTCATGATATGCATTTGTGGACTATTGTGCGTTCAATCTTGAGTCTTGGGGCACGTCTGGATTAATTAGCTGTTTCATGCATTGATTTTACGAGTATTGTGATTGTGATCCCTTCTTGGATTTATTTGGTAGTTAGTCTGGATATCTAGAACTACATGTTAAGGGTAACTTGGGGGTACATGTTATCCTAGGCGAGGCTTAGGGAGTCAGCTTACTGAGATTTATTCTCACTATTATTGTTCCATACCTTTCAGACCCTAAACTCTGAGTATGAACAACCCACCGCAAGGTTTTAGGTATTGAGGGACATTGACCTGATGGTGACGAAGTATCCAGTGGATGAGGATAAGGGGTATTTCAAGTATGCTACTATAGTCTGGGTAGACGTGGGGGAAGTGTTTTTGAAGCGCCAGGCCTTCATGGCTTGGACATATAGAGATGATGATATGCTAATCGGTCCACTCTAGGGTTTTGACATACTTTATGACGGAGTGGGTGAGTGGGACCCCATGGCAATTGTTACCCTTGATGGAGTGGTGACTAGCCCAGATAATGGCCTTGAAAATTTTGAGTTCGAGATAGAGTTGGACCCTGTGGAGGATCCGATGGACTTAGACCTGGAGTTGATTCCGTCGTCCAATGATAGTGGCATAGATGGCTAGCCCCATTGCCCCTATTTCCTCTTTTGGTGCGTTCTTTTGATAGGGGAGTTAGAATAGTTGACCACTAACCCCTTTTTGATGTATATGGTTGTCCTAGAAAGGGCTTGTAGGTTGTTCTTTTGTTTGTAAATGATATGCTTATATAATGAAATTGTTGTTCTGTTATTGTGTTCTTTATCTCTCTTCTATCCCCTTTCTTTGTATGAGGTACGGGATGGTTGATTTGCTTCCACTAGCGTTCATCTCTGAACGATTGATTTGGGTTGGCGACAAGTTCCTGGCATGTCACAATGTTATCGACCATGGGCAGGATATGACAAGCTCGTAGGTTTTGGGGCATGACATCATTCCACCTCTACGTTTTGGCCTTGTGATGTCGATTGAGATCACTCATATTGATGTTGTAGATGTAGAGAGTGACGCCACTTTTTGACATTACCTAACCACCTTCTACATAGAGGAGGGACTGAGCCATTGTGTCCCACAACATTATGTGGCATGGTACATAGTGTTTGAAGGAGATTTGCTTGATCCTATTTGTAACTTCGATGGACCACTGGGTTTCAATGATAGCGTATGGTCACATAACATGGAGAGTGGCAGAAGAGGATTTTTTTTTTGTGACAAGAAAGGGACGATGACCTTTTGAGAGAAGACTTTTTGGATGGCCATCGCCATTAGAGGAGCTAGACATGACCATGCTCTAACCGATGATATGTTTATAAAAATATAAGTACTTGTGTTAAATGATGTTCTAATTGACTTATAAAATAGGTGCTTGTGACGCTAATGAAATGGTGTGCTTTATTAGGTATGTGTACATGCTTTGCCTTCTTGCCATGTTAGCTTGAATGTCGATAGTTAAACCTATGCTTTCGCTTGAAATAAATTGTTATACAAAAATATAAGAGGGACGAATTGAGGTTGACATGCCTAAGACGTCATTAAATGTCCCACATGACACCAAGGTCTTATGGTCTTAACCAATTCCAGCTCTAATCGACACTAAAGCCGAGGGCCTCACACTTCGAATATGGTGCCGGGGTCGGGTCGGGTTGGGTTGTCACAAGAAGTTATTTGACTTCTACTTGCTTATGCTTGTCATTATGATTTTACCTTGTACCATATAGATGTGAAAAGTGCTTTTCTAAATGGCTATATCAAGGAAAGAGTTTAGGTTTTGAAGATCCTTCATGATCAGACAATGTCTATCAATTGAAGAAGTCTCTTTATGATCTCAAGCAAGCCCTTTAAGCTTGGTATGAAATATTAAGTTCTTTCCTTTTTGAATATAACCTCAAAAAAGTTAAAGTTGATACTACCTTGTTTATTAAGAAGAAAGATAAAAATACACTATTAGTTCAGATCTATATTAATGATATAATCTTTGGCTCTACTAATGAAAATATTTGCAAGGATTTCACCAAAGCACTGACAAGTGAATTCGAGATGAGCATGATGGGGGGGATGAATTTCTTCCTTAGACTTCAATTAAACTAGTGAAAAGTATACAAAAGATTTGGTGAAAAGATTCGATCTGGAAGGTTGCTAATTCATTTTCAATTAAACTGGACAAGGATGAAAAAGGTATGTTCGTTGATTCCAAACTCTATAGAAGCATAATAGGATCACTGCTATACTTAACTACTTCTTCGATTGGATATCTTGTTCGCCATATGTCTATGTGCACGATTCCAATTTAATTCAAAGGAGTTACATATTACTGCTATAAAAGGATCATCAGGTATGTTGATTCATCCCCTAAGATAGGTTATGGTATCCTAAAACTTCAATTTTTGATTTGTTGGGATACTTAGATGCGGATTATGCAGGTTGCAAAATCGATCAAAAAAGTATATTTGGTACATACCAATTAATGGTCTCTTGGTTCTTAAAGAAGCAAAATTTAGTCGCTCTCTCAACCACTGAAGCTAAGTACATTGCCATAGGGAGCTACTATGCACAACTTCTTTGGATGAAACAGCAACTTAGTGATTGTTACATTGTGCATGATTGCCTATCTCTATTTTTTTGCACCTGCTATTTGATGTACCCATGTTTCACGGCCTGAATGAATGAAGTTGATGTTTATTAAAGCCTCTCTTATTATATTTCCATTGCAATGTCTTTTTGATTGATGACAAAAAGGGGAAGAATGCATAAAGCATATACAGGACCACTACGAAATATTTATAGGTGCAATCGCTAATGACAGATATGGACATGATTCCAAATGCTAAGAGAAGCATAAAAACAAGAGGAGTTTAAGAAACAAGAGGAGCTTGAGGGCATGCTAAGAGAATGAAGGATTCTCTTTACGGATGTTTTTATAGAAAAAAGCGTCTTGAACTGTGACTAAGGATCTTAAACAACAATCTTTTCAAAATTCAGAGATCAGCTTAGTCAGTTCTTCTCCAAATTCATTTACTAAATATTTTTGGAGAAAACTCATACCTGCAATGATGACTTATATTGAAATATTAGCTTGGCAGATCTTTACATTATTGCACTCCATAAACTTTGTCTCACTTCACATTTGCCGGATAGTTTTGTCATTATAAAAAATGAAGAGATTGTTGGAGTAACATGTCATAAAATATTTTGACGATCTTCAAACTATCCATTAGTATTTGCTTTATCTTTGGTGTGCAGATATTTGATAGATGTGGCTAAGGATCACTTGTTGCCTATCGTGTAAATATTGATTTGTGTTTGAAGCACTTTAGTGAAAACAGCCGTTGAGGACCTCAAAAGATCTAGTCACCGATTGTTTGATATTGGAACATGAACGATCAGGTCAAACGAGTTGTATATAGTCTAAACAAGATGATGTTTGAGAAAGATTGACTGATGTAACCAAAAATTGACAGGAAAAGCTAACAGGAGAATTTCTATCCTCTCGGGAACAACAAAATTGATATGTCAGAGTATAGCAGTAATCTATTAGCAAGAAACAGTACGTTATCTCCTATTTTAGGCAAGTTTAGTTTGACTTGAAAGAGAGCTGCTCCAATGTGAGGACAAGCTATCCCATCTATATTCAACAGCTCTTTTGCTTCTCCAATGAGATTTAAATGGCTAGAATGTTGAAAGCTATAAAAGGAGGAGCTCGTCAAGGGCAAAGAGGAACCAACCACTTGAATGGATGAAATATCCAAAGTTGCTCTAAAATTGATTCTAATTTAGGAGCATAACCGAGAAAGATCTTGTGATCATTTGTAGTTTTGTAATCATGCAAGATCAAGTGTACATTTCCAAGTAGTGAGGATGTATCGTGTAAAAGATTAGCTCAAGTACTGTTTATAACTTTTGAGACAACTTACTAGTGCATTTTAGCTTGTATTGTGGCTATTAGTTATGGACGTAGGCTTGGTATATAAGCTGAACCACTATATATCTGGTGTGTTGATCTTTTCTAAGTCATTACTCTATTTACACATACTTAGATACTGTTGCACAAAACATTTGCTCACTCAATCTTTTTTTTTTTATCACCTACTATTTTTCACATTATTTGAAAAAGTTTCGAAACAACCTATTCACCCCTCTTTAGGTTGCATTGTTAGCCCCAACATGTGTACCCAAACATTGAGATCTCTAGTCCAAATCTCAATGTGTAGTCATATTATGCTTGAATTTAAGTATTAATTTTTTTTTACTATGAAAATTTTTTTGTCGACTCGTTTGACTAAATGAAACAATTTTTGTTTTCACGAGACAAATAAAACCTTAGTTTCTTACTTGCTCAGGTAAAAACGTAAAATGCAATACACCTTTCTCTCTCTCTACTCACCGGGGTAAAAACATACAATGCAATACACCTTTCTCTCTCTCTACTCTTCCTTACTCTCCCTTCATCTTGCTTATTGAAAATAATTCTAACATAAAATTTCTAAACACGACCCGCACATTTTTTTTTTTGTTTCGAACAGTTGAAAAGGAGCATGTATTGGGAGAATAAAGGTGAGGGAAAATGGTGAAGCTCTCCTAGGAAAACATCATTTGTATTTAGGGCCACATTGAATAAATTAAAATTTTAGAGACGACATTACACATTGAGCGAAAGATACAAGAGTCTCATTTAAATAAATTTAAAGTTTGGAGAACACATTACATATGAGGTCAAAGTTTTGAAACCATGCTTAATTATCCCCTTTGTCATATATTACATGCTTGCGATCGTACATTCATGATCTAGAATTTAAGGCACCTCAAGTAGGAAGATGTCACGTCTCGACCCTTAGGCACAAGCCATCCCTACTGAAATGCCTCAGGTCAGAAAGAATAGCGTCCAAGGTACGCTAACGACCAAACAAAAATCTTACACTTGTGGAAACATTTTTAAGACTCCCAGATAAACAAACAAGCAGGGATAGAAAAGTAGGATGCTTCATTGATTCAACCCAATATTTTGAATACAACAACGAACAGAGGATCGCTAACCCTACGGAGCTATTTAGCATAAATACAAGCCCATTCTTCGGGGTAGCTCTCTAAGACCGGCAAAAAGATTAGTGGGTTGGGAATGGTTAGTTAATCATCTACTCCCAAAAAAGGGGCTACTCCACCCTCAACCATCATCACCTAAAAATCTAAAAGGTACCAACATGCTCTTATAGCTAAAGAGACATGGGGACGTCATCAGAGGCCTCAGAGGGGTCAATCTCGATGGACAGTTCGGACTCTAGTGGAGGAGTGGCCATAGTATCGGGCTTGGGATCCACGATCTCTCTGTCGAGCATGTCGAGATCCATCGAATCTCAGGTAAGTATATGAGAAGCTGAGTTAGGTGGCCCCTCAAATCCACGGAGAGAACATCATCCTCACGGAGGAACTAGGCCTTGAAGATGTGAGCTACTAGGGAGTCCACACCCTCATCGACCCAAATCGTCGTGATATGCTGCTCCCAGGCAAGGTCCATGCTTGGAATCGAATGGGTCACGACATGGAACGATTAGTCGCTCGGAACTTTGAACCAAACTGACCTTTGTATCAGTCCTGATCTGAAAAATGGTAACCACAACGGCTTGAGAAATAAATCTCAATGAGTCAATGCCTAAGCCTAGATAAGAAGATTATTGGCTTAGGCGTCCCAATCAATAATATGCTAAATCAATCCATAGTTTTACAAAATACTAGCCAATTCAAGTCTTCTCTTGAAATCATTTCAATAGTGGTTACAAGGTTCATTGAACACTATGGTGTGACTTTGCACTATGACTGGTAGTGTCTTCTGATAGCTCCTAAGATTCATACGACTAGCACGACACGGTACTATCAGGAAAAATAACACACGACTGGTGTGACTTCGCACTACGACCGACAGTGTCTTCTGATAGTCTGTAAGATTCGTACGACTGGTATGACACGGTACTAACAGGAAAAATAGGACATGACTGGTGTGACAGAGCACTACAACTAGCAGTATCTTTTGATAGCCCGTAGGATTCGTACGGCTGGTATTACACAGAACTACCATGATAATACTGTACGACTAGCACGGACTTTACGACTGGCACGGATTTTAAGACACTTATGTGGCCACCTTCATGAGTTATAAAATCAATCAATTTCTAATTTTTTCCTACTGAGCATGAATAATCAATTTATTATTCAGTTTAATGTGAATCACTCCAATTATTTGGTAGTCCCATGTCGATCTCAACCTCAAGCAATCGGCCACGAAATTGTCATGACAATTTCAAGTATTTAAATGAAAAACCACCAATGGCTACTAAACTTCCAATCAATCAGTCAAACAATTTATCGATCGCTCGACTCTGATCTGTCTCTCGCTTGCGATACCAAATTCAGTAAATCAGTCATTCTAATTTTTGATAAGCTGCTAACTACTTCAGTACTCGGTCTAACTTATTTAATTGTGGCCATTTAATCTAAACCCAGTCTCTAGCTAATCTGTCCACGATTAGACTAGTCCAATGTCTAATTAAAATAATTAATTTACTAATTTAATCCTAAACGCAATTAACGCCTTAACCAAGGATTAGAGGCCCACTCACAAATGTCGACTAATCTGACCGATAACAGTCGAGAGAGCAGTAGGTGAGCAGTCCGTGACTGGAGCTGGGGAGTTGGGGCAGTGGAGCAGGGAGCGCTTGGTGTAAGCTAATGACGGTGAAAGAAGAAGAATCGAGCAGCAGCAGATTCACGAGCAGAAGGAAGAAGCAGCAGCACGAGCAGAATCAAAGCAAAAAAGCTGGAGCAGGCACAGAGAAAGAAATAAGCGGCCGCAGTAGGAAGAAGTAGAAGAGAAGAAGAAAGGAATTGAAGAAGACATGATGAGACTCAACTTTCTCACGTGAATAGTGAATTCAGAAAGTTGGTAGTTGCAAAAGTTAGCCTTCTTACATGGGGAAAAGGTGTTGATAGATGTCCTTGCATGGGGCAGGTTTCGACAGAGGAAAGGATGAGAGAGAGGGAGGGGAAAGAGAGAGAAAATGGAAGTGACGTTGGGGAGATTGGGGTGGTTATCCGGCCGAGAGAGTGGTTGGGGAGGGAGGAAAAATAATAATAAAAAGGACTCAAATCACAGTCAAAATTTTTGTCCCTTTGCATAATTTTGAGGGCAAAAGTGTAATCTGAAAATTTGGGATAGGGTGAAAATATTGCACAATGAACGAGAGTATTTTTTTAGGGTTTGCGCGACGAAGATTCGGACACGATTGGGTTCAACGCGACTGAAAGATTTTCGGCGCGAGCGGAAAATTTTCTTGGGGGCAATCAAACGAGATTCAAACTTCGGACGGCGTCCCAACAAATTAAATTTTCGTGTTCGAAAATCTATCCTCTTTCGACAAAAATCCAAATTTCATTATAATTTCGGATTCCGAATTTTTGGGACGTCACAACTCTCCCCACTTTAAGAAATTTGGTCCTCGAAATTAGCCTGTTGTTGCAATTTGCTCACTTTCCCAAGTTGTCCCTTCTACTCTGTGGTGTTGCTAAACTACTTTGACCAACGGAATCTTCCTGCGTTGAAGTGCTTGCTCTTTCCTGTCTATGATCCTAACAGGACGCTCCATGTACGATGCTCGCTCATCTAACTCAATTTCTTTGAAGCTCAACACATTAGCTGAGTCAGACTCATACTTCCTCAACATTGATACATGGAAGAGAGTATGCACTTGCACAAGTCTTGCAGCAAAGCGAGGTGATCTGTTAAAGTTCCAATCTGCTCGAGAATTTCAAACGGTCCTACATACCTAGAGCTCAACTTTTTCTTTTTGCCAAAATGGGATATTCCTCTCATTAGTGATACCTCCAGCAGCACATGATCACCCATTTGAAACTCTAGAGGTCTACGTCTCCTATCGACGTAACTTTTCTAACGGCATTGCATTGTCCTGAGTCTATCTCTGATTACCTTGATAGCTTCCACCGGTTACTGTACCAACTCAGGACCAGTAATCCTTCTTTCACCCACTTCATCCTAAAATAAGGGTATTCTACAAGCTCTACCATAAAGTGTTTCGAACGGTGCTATTCTAATACTCTGCTGGTAGCTGTTATTGTAAGCAAACTCGATCAGATGCAACTGTTCCTCCCAGCTACCTTTAAAGTCCAGAACACATGCTCGTAACATGTCTTTGAGCATCTGCATTGTCCTTTCAGATTGACCATATGTTTGCGAGTGATAGGCTGAATCTACAGGATTTTCCAAAATGTAGTAGTGAACTTGGGATCACGATTTGAAGTGATCGTCACTGGCACCCCATGAAGTCTCACGATGTACCTCACATAGAGTTTGACATATCTGTTCAAAGTAAAGTCTTTCCTTATAGGAATGAAATGTGTTGACTTCATCAATTTGTCGACCACGACCCAAATTGAACCATGCCCCTCTGACTCCTTGGTAATCCCATCACGAAGTCCGTCGTTATATGCTCCTATTTCCACTTAGGGATTTCCAATGGCTGCAACAATCCTCCAGGTTTACAATGCTGAGCCTTGACCTGCTGGCAAGTCAAACACTTAGCCACCTACTTAGCTATGTGAGCTTTCATCCCATTCCACCAGTAGTGTTGCTTCAAATTCTGGTACATCTTCGTGCTACTAGGATGAATGCTATAACTGCTACGGTGTGCTCTCGATAAAATTTCTTTTCTTAGACCTTCGTCCACATGTACGCACAGCCGTCCTCGAAATTGAAGTATCCCATCATCGGTTACCTAAAAGTGGGCTCTCCTCTTGGCTGAGTCTTCTTGCAGGATCTTTTGGATTGCAGGGTTTGTCGATTGTAGGGCCTTAATCTTAGCTCGCACTTCTGGTTTAATCCTCAATGTAGCTATGAGACTTGACAGACGACTCACTTCCAATTTAAAATCTGAGTCTCGCACTTCCTCCAAAATAAGCCACCCTCTTACCATCATCTGGGCTATTGTTGACTTCCGACTTAGAGCATTTGTAACTTTATTTGTCTTGCCTGGATGATACAAGATTTCACAATCGTATTCCTTCAGAAGCTCCATCCAATGTTGTTGCCTCATCTTTAACTCCTTCTGCGAGAATAGATACTTAAGGCTATGGTGATCGGTGTACACACGGAATTTTTCCCCAATCAGGTAGTGCCTCTAATTTTTCAACGCAAAAATAATCATAGCTAACTCCAAGTCATGCGTTGGGTAATTCAACTCATGAGGCCTTAACTGGCGAGACGCATATGTTACTACTTTTCCATGTTGCATCAGGAGCCTTTGAACGACGCGTCACTGTAAATCTCAAAACCTTCTGGACCAGACGGAATTGTCAAAATAGGAGCTTTAGTTAGCCTGTACTTAAGTTCTTGAAAACCGCTCTCACACTTATCGGTCCATCCAAACTCCTCATTTTTCTTCAACAAATGTGTTAAAGGCATAGCCAACATAGAGAACCTTTCCACGAAACGCCTATAATAACCTAGCAAACCCAAAAAGCTTCGAACTTTTGTTACTGTCGTGGGTTTTGGCCAGTCCATGACTGCTTTGATTTTTGATAGGTCTACTGCAATTCCTTCACTAGAGACCACGTGGCCTAGGAATGCCACATGAGTTAACTAGAACTCGCACTTGTTGAACTTTGCATACAACTGGTGCACTTGGAGGGTTTCCAAAACTATCCTCAAATGCTGTTTGTGATCCTCTGGGCTTCTTCAGTACACCATAATATCATCTATGAATACAATGACGAATCTAGTCAAGAATTCCTTAAATATTCTATCCATCAAATCCATAAAGACTATAGGAGCATTCGTCAAGCCAAATGGCATTTAGTGAACTCATAGTGCCCATAGTGTGTCTTGAATGTCGTCTATGGTATATCCTCCTTTTTGATCCTCAACTAGTGGTATCCCGTCCGCAGATCAATCTTAGAAAAGATCGAAACTCCCCTGCAGTTGGTCAAACAAAGGGAAAAGTACACCTCAAGTGCCAAAACTTGTGTACGGCGTGCACTTTAGTGCCCAAAACTTTCAAACGTTCACTTTAGTGTCAAGTTCGGAGAAAATCGTGCCACTTCAGTGCCAATCCGGCCAAAAATCCGGCCA
>JAGVVM010022376.1:0-17651 GCA_019149425.1 Psidium friedrichsthalianum | reverse complement strand
AACCTAACCTTTTCCAACTTAGCCACACAAAAAGAAGAAAAAGAAAAGGGAAAAATACTAACCTTTTGCCAGGATAGAATTAGGGGACAATGGTGCAAATGGTTCATGAACTTTGGTTTAATATGTAATATTATCCATGAACTTTTAATTTGTGCAATGTGGTCTCTGAACTTTTGCCCAATGCACAATGTCGTCCCTAAATTTATAATTTGTTCAATGTGGTCCCTTATATAATCCCTAGACTAGATGAACATGTTTGAAAGTTCGTGGACCAAATTGATTATTGGACCAAAATTCAGGAATTGTATTGAACAAATAAAAAGTTCAAGAATGAGGTAGCGTTGAACTTAAGTTCATAAATCAGGCATTTCAATCTTATTGAAAATAAGAAAAATAAATGGCTGTCCTATATATACTACTTCTCACTCCTCTAACATAGTTCGGGAAAAAGTTTAACACAACTTAAATAATTTGCAGAAGCCCATACACTTTTATAACCTCAATCACTTTTACCAAATTGCAGCTTCAATTTATCAATCTCTCTTTTAGTGGACAAGCACTTAATGACCCTTACTCATCTATTAATCCTGATGAGGTTTCTGTCGATCCACCTTCCAACCATGATTTGTTATTACCTCGGAGCTGAGCCAATGAGATCTCATGGAAGGGCTTCGCCAATGGTAACTTTCGTGCTAGAAAAGCTTCTGAGACTTGCTTCATGGTTGGTCGGGACTTTGGGTTAGCACTCAAGCAAGCAAGCGCCAGGGAAACTATCAGAACAATACTTCTTGCGACAGAATTCTCTCTCGGAAAAGGCAACCGCGGGTCTAACAATTTATGCAGCATGATATCTTCTCCAAGGGATGTCAGCAACATAGATACAATATCTCCCGGATGCTCACCCATCATTGTTTCCAGTGCAACCATTCCAAAGCTATATACGTCGCATTTCTCATTAATGATCAAAGTATACGCGAGCTCTGCAAAAAATAGAATACAAAAGACATAAGAAACTTTGGTGGTCGAGGCTTCGGACGGGATGGCTGCACCCTTAACCCCCATCCCGTTGGCCATCATTGCCCTGTGAGGGGCAACGTTTCTCCATGGACATTTTGCAATCCCTAATCACGGGACAACCAATTCTTAACTATTGTTGGCTAGTACACTACAAGTTATTGATGCGCATGGATGAGGGAACTTCAACTACGTTGTTTAACTCAACCGTAAGGGGTACACTATCTGACTTGTGCCTCTAGTAGTAAATTTCTGTGTTAGAAAAAAAAAAATATGAAGCATAAAGTAGTGCTCACCCGGTGCAATATATCCATAGGTGCCGGCGATATTTGCAGTGAAGTTAGATGAGGAATCATGATCCAGAAGTCTTGCGGTGCCAAAATCTGATATGAAAGCCTGCATCTTGCTGTTGAGTAAGATGTTGTTGCTAGATATGTCTCGATGAACGATTGGCTGAGCACAGTCATGGTGCATGTAAGACAAAGCATGTGCCGTATCCAAGACAAGATCGACTCTTTTGGACCAATCTAATTCCACCGCTTCAACGTCATCTCTCAAAGCACAGAACAGACTCCCATTTTCCATGTATTCGTAAACCAAGAACATGCATAGCCTATGTAAGCAGAAACCATGCAGCTTGATTATGCTCCTATGCCTTAGTTCCATCAAGTGTTTCACTTCATTCCGGAAGCTCTTGCTGAAGGATGGGTCCTCCGCTTCGAGACGGTGAAGTTTCTTCAGTGCCACAACTTTCCCATTAGGCAATTGCGCTCTGTAGACACTACCATAGCCGCCGGTCCCGATGCAATACTTGATGTCGAAGTCCTCCGTTGCATTAATTATGTCTTCATATGCAATCCTCCCATCATAATTCCATATCGACAAGAAATCTCCATTTTTCTCTGTTGTCTCTGGTTGCACGCTCTTTGTCGCACGTCGAAATAGGAAACGGGATCCAACGACTATCCAGGAAATGATTACCGAAGCCAGCGGAACGAACACAGCCGTGTAATGAAGGACGCTAGACCAGCTCCTGTGGGCTTCGTTGCTGATGAAAGAGGTGTCCGGAAAAGAGGTGTTCGGGAAAGAGGTGTCCGGAAAAGCAGTTCTGGGATTATCTGGAATTGGGCCCTCGAGATGATTGTATGATAAGTCAACGTGACGTAAGAAAATATTGGCTTCAAATGGGGGAATTGAGCCAGAAAGAGAATTGTTGTGAAGATCGAGATATATTAACCTGGTCAAATTCGCAAGTTTAACAGGGATTTTCCCGACCAAGTTGTTCGAGCTCAAATCTAGAAACTCTAGATTACTTAAATCTCCTATTTCCGATGGGATGGATCCATTGAGTTTGTTTCCTTGCAAATAGAGATAGGTCAAGCCCGTCAAATTCCCTATTTCCGGAGGAATAGATCCACAAGTTTGTTATCTGGCAAATAGAGAACGATCAAACCCGTTAAATTCCCTATTTCCGGAGGAATAGATCCATTGAGTTTATTTCCTTGCAAATAGAGACGGGTTAGTCTCCTCAAATTCCCTATTTCCGGAGGAATAGATCCAACAAGTTTGTTCCCTTGCAAATAGAGGAGGGTCAGGCTCGTCAAATTCCCTACAGAGGACGGAATGGGACCAGTGAAGTTGTTGCAACTTAAATCGACCTCATCTATTTTTGTGAGGTTCCCAAGTTCTCGAGGGATAGGGCCACCTAACTTGTTTGAGCTAAATCTGAGGAATCGTAAATTCTACAAGTAACCAACTGTTGGAGGGATAGAGCCGCTGATGTGATTATGACTGATATCAAGTGCCTGAAGCATGGTGAGGTTTTGGACACAAGGAGGCAACTCGCCAGTGAGAGAATTGTAGGACAAGTCAAGGCGAGTTAGTCTTGACAAAGTACATAATTGAAGGGGGATTTCGCCGGTTAGTCTGGTCGAAAACAGTCGAAGAAAGGTGAGGTTCGGCAGGAGAGAGAAGTTCATGTTGCTAAATTTGCGTCCTATTTGGTACCCAGTGGTGAAGTGAATCTCGTTGACGCTGCTGGAGGCGTCGCACGATACCCCGGGCCACTCACAATGAGGTAAAGTAGTATTGCCGGTGACGGAGCGAGGCCACCACCTGCTGTGGAGAAGCGCACTTGCCTCTGACTTATTAGAAGGTGCTGGTGCTGGTGCTGGTGCTGGTGCTGCAACAATTGAATTGTAGTAGAAGAGAGCTATAGTAATCGGTAAAACTAAGGGCATGTTGCAGATTGCGCTCATCATGAGTTGGCCTCTTCTTTTGCAGTGATCAGAGAAGCAGGGTCTTGTTTAGTCCCGTGTCATCTGTAGAACAGTTACGTTGTTTGCCATATTCGTTAAAACTCCGGCACTTATAAAGTAAAGCAAGACGCTGTACCGACTGGTCAAAGGAAACGCGGTTCCGTGCATTTTGCCTTGTTCTTCAAAGGCGGCGAGAAGACTTTTTTTTTTTTTGGTAAGGTGAAAATTTTTTGGTAAGGGACTGCGAGAAGACTTTGAAGTCTTCTTGCACCGAGAAAGCATCACAAGTCTCGTGTTACCGTCCCCAAAGTCTCCCCGTCACGTGTCTCGTATTACCTTCACAGGTTAATACAAGGTACTTTTTTTCAGTTCTTAATTTTTGTGGTGTAACCCGCTACTTAGTTTGGTCTCGATAGAGGGGCGCAATACACTTTGCATCATCTTCTGTAAAAGAATGATAGCTGGAAAGAGGACTCTAAGATGAAAACAACTTAGTGATAAGTTTCATCTCAATCAAATCATTTTGTTTTGAAATCTCGAATTATTTGTTGAGTGATTAGACGTAAAATTAGATACGGCATATTCCATACTTTGCCAGCCATCCTGTTATGGAGCTTTACTATGATACATGTGAACATGCAAATTGTGTGCATTCGTGACAATTATTTAAGTTGATTTCATGAGGGTTTGAATTGATCGATTATTGTAGTTAATTTGATATGTGATGATTTGCGTCTAGACAAGTTGAAAAGCCATTGTCGTCAATTATGATGCTCAACTATTGACACCTAATTTTGGCGCTTTAGTATTTTATTTTATTCATAGAATAGAATATGTAAAATTTGTTAAATATGTATACTTTCTTGTTTTCTCGTAAAATGGAAAAAAATTAAAAAAATAAACCAGAAAATTAAAAAAAAAAGAAAAATCAGTTCGAGTTGGGTCGACTGGAACCCATGCGAGCGAGGCCCAACTCGGCTTTTATTCTCTTTGTCAAGGCCTTCCCGTGCGAGCCCAGCAGGGCCCTTCCTCCCTCAGGACAAGCCCAGTCCCATCCTCTTCTTTTTCTCTTCATGCAGGCCCAAGTGGGCCTTTGTTTCTCTTCATTTTCCCTTCCTTCTTCTTTCCTCATGCTTGGCCCACCCACTCCCAACCTCTCTTTTCGCCACTCATCAGATTCATGGACAGCCCTTCCTGCACACCTCTATCTCTCTCTCTCTCTTCTCCTCCACTCCCACGTGAACCATTTGTGTCGGTTCCCTTCCCTAAAATCCACCATAAGAATCATGCACATGGACAAGTTACCTAACCTTTTCCAACCGAGCCAAAAAGAAATAAGAAAGAGAAAACTAAAAACTAACCTTTCCCTAGATAGAGGGATATGATACAAATGGTCCTTGAACTTTATTCCAATATACAATATCATCCATGAACTTTCAATTTGCGCAATGTGATCCCTAAATTTTGGCCCAATGTGCAATGTCGTCCTTATATTTTTAATCTGTTCAATATGGCCCATGAGCTAATAGTAAAATGTTCAATGTAATCTCTAGATTATATGAAAATATTTAAAAAGTTTAGAGATCATATTAAATATTGGACCAATTTCCAGGACTACATTAAACAAATTAAAATTTCATAGGCAATATTGCATATTTGACCAAATTTCAGGAACCATAATGAATAAATCAAAAGTTCATGGATGACAATGCACATTCGACCAAAATTTATAAACAATTTTTGTGGTATTTTCCTTAGAATTTAACTCATATTCTCAGGTTTAACTATATTCACAGTACATTTTAGTGGGAATTTGATTGTTGACCAAAATAAATAAGACTTGTTTTCTCCCATTACTAATTAGGAGTGATTGGTTCCCAGTCTGGTCCGATTCCCTTCATGAATCGGGAATAGACTGATGGTCCCGGTTTCCAATTTATTGGAACCAAGAATTGGACCAATGGTCCTAAGAACTAGACCGAACCGGACCGACCGGTCTAGTCCAGTTCCCAGGCGATTCCATTGGATCAGTAACATGACCAAAAAAAAAAAATACACCTTATGTTCCATTAAAAAGGAAACGGATGCCTTTGTAGACAACAAAATTGCCGGCATCTTAATTTTAGATACCTTTTCTTCGTTGTTGCGTAGCTATAGCCGAGTAACTTGTTCTCCATTTTTCTTCTCACGTCAAGGTCAAAGCTCCTATTTCCACCATACATTTTCTAAAGCTTTCAAATAAAAACTACCATAAATTCTCAAGGACATCCTCATCCAAATTGTCCATGATATAAAGATCATAGAACTGCACCCCTTCTTTTATCAGTTACTTAAAAAAAATTCAATTAGCCCGATCCGAGCAATCCGATTTGGTCCCATGTCCTTGGAACCGGGAACTAGACCACCCGATCACCGGTCCCAATTGTAGGAACTGGGAACAGAATCGAACCCCTCTAGAAACAGGAATCGGACCATTGGTCCTAGTCCGGTCCGAGCGGTTCCAATCCGATCGGTCCAATTTGCTCACCCATACTATTGATATTATCAATATGACTGGGGACAAATACGAAAGTCAAGTCTCGGGAGGGGCCAATACCAAAAGGCAAGCAAGTGAAGATTAAGTTCTTCGGGAGGGGCCAATACCAAAAGGCAACCAAGTGAAGATTAAGTTCTTCATGGGTCAAATCCAATAACGACTTCGTTTAGGATGAATCTTTGTTCGTGAATAACATGGCGAACCCTCTTTCATTTGAAGTGTACTTGAGATATACAAAAAAGGGGGTATTGGAGATTTTAAGGTGGAAAAAAGAAATTTTTATGATTTTGAGGGGTTTTTTCTTTTGGGTTTTGGGATGATGGGTTTCCTCGTCTTTGTGTCCTTGTGCTCATCGATTCTGATAAATTAAGGCTGCGTTCATTATATAAACATCATTGGTCAAATAATGATGATTTAATTAGAACTTGAACTAGCTTCCACGTGAAAGTTGGACAAATTCCAGAAGTCAAGGTTTTTGTCGAGTACGCACCTCAAAAGTCAACAAGTCAAGGTCCTCGATTGGCTATTGGTTGTTGGACCACTTAATATGGTCCGAGTAATCATGGGCTTTTGTTGATTTCATGATGTTGGATCTTTGGCCAATCGTAAAGGAAACGTTGATCAATTTGCCGTCTTCAATGACTAGCAAGCTTTCAAATAAATAGAAATGAGATCCGAACTAGTACGTAGTAAATATCCTTAAGAAGTTTCAAGACTTCTTCAGTGATTTAGGCTTCATTTGTTTCATAAAAAATGTGGCACTTTTACAAAATGTTTTCCAATAAGTCATTTTTAGGAAAATGATAATATTTTCGAGTAGTTGGCTAAAATCCAAAAATAAATTAGAAAACATTTTCCGCCATTTGGCGTGGAAAATTCTATTTGATTTTCCTCCATGGGCTCATTTTAATGATTTTTTATTTTTATTTTATCTTATCTTTTTTAAAAAAATGAAATTTTAATTATTTTTTAGTTTTTATATTTTTTAGATATTTTCTTTCCCCATGTTTGTTGCCTTCTGCCTCCTTATCGTTCCCACATCCCCCTCCCAATCCCACCACCACCATCACCATTGCTTACACCTGCACTGAACTAGAGCCGCCACCGTTGCAGAATCCACAGTACACCTCAGATCACCCCCCCCCCCCAAACCAAACCCTACAACGCCACCTCAGAAGCTGACGGCGGCAAATTCTCCTCCCAGGTCTTTCAAGAAAATGAGCAAAAATTCTCCATTCTCGCCTACCTATTTAGATCCAGCGAGCCCTCGCCTCACCGCCTCGAGTTAGCGATTGTTGAGGCCATGAGGCTTGGCCTCGCTAGATTTAGCGGCACTCGCCTCGCCACCTCAAGCTTGCCATGGGTGAGGCCGCAAGGTTCAGCCTTGGCCTTGCTAGATCTGGCGAGTGCTCGCCATGCCGCCTCGAGCTCATCGTCAAAGCAAAGTTCTCTAGATCGGAGCTTCATCATTGGAATTGGAATGACAATCGTGGAAGAGAGAGAATGAGCCATAGAGGCAATAGCCACGAGGAGAGAGAACGAGGAGGGAGGAAGAGGAAGAGAGAGGGGAAGATTTTTTATTTTATTTCATAAAGTGATTTCCCTTTCTCGGGCACGAGAGAGAATTCTAAGATAGAGTGGAAAATGATTTTCCTTTTTCAAAAAAGAAAATCATTTTTCTCAAACTTAGAAGGACATTTTCTATTTGATTGAAAAATATTTTCCTTCACTACATATTTTCTACCTCTAAACACTAGAAATTGGGGAAAACATTTTTCAAGGAAAATGCTTTTCAAGAAAATATTTTCCGTGAAACAAACGGAGGCCTAGTGGACATCGTTGGAGCACTCTGCAAGTCACAATGAGTTTAGCTGTAATTGATTTAATCAATTGCAGTTACTTTTGTAGCTCCTCTCACAATTTAGATCATATCTAAATTTTGCAATTATTCTATCCCGATCTATATATATAATTATATATATGTCTAAGGTTTACAATATGTTATTTGTGCATTTACAACATATTGATGTTGTTGTTATTTTTGTATGGTGATGGTGTTGGGAACGCCGAACCTGGGTGCGCATTGCCTTTTAGAAAAATCATAATTACCATAAAGGAAGATTTCGGCATATACTCATCACCGATGATATTAATGTGAGTTTTAGTGATTGACTGTCGATTGTGCTATGATACTATGACAAATCCGTTCTATTGGAAGGAGGGAGTTTCTGCAAATTACAACAAGTTGATGTATTTTTTATATTTGCACTAGATTGTAAGGCTTTATGATTGGTTTTGTGTTGAAATTATGTACCTTTCTTTTGAGTGAAATGAAAATTTCCTGAATCATTCATTCTAATCTTACTAGAAAGACAAAATAAATGACTACCCAATGAATGCTTCTAATTCCTTAGTAATTGCAACTTAGATAAATTTCAGCCTAGCTATACAAAAAAAGTTTGACATGACTCAAAATTGATGCAGTAGTGCACTTGATACATGTCGCGACCTAATCGGCATTTTGATCGGGCTAATGGATTGCTAAACCCTTCAAAGCAGGCTTAGCTCGGGCTCTCCCAAACCCATACCAAATCACGGCAGGTTATTGAATGCGACCTTAGGCGTGGTTGGGTGACGTGTACATATGTGTATATGCTTTTGGAGTTGCCACTAATTTTTAGGCAAAGTAGATCGAGAACCTTGTTGGGTGATGGGAGTAGTCGTATGACTAACGGAACCAGAGATTTTGGATCGAGAACTTAGTTACGTCAATATTGCCATTGACACCCTTTCGATACCTAAGTTGAGTGATATCCTAATTATAATTTCATGCAGATGGCTCAAGATAGATAAAGCTCTAAAATCTAAGAGTCCATGCAAAAAAGAACGTTTAACCTACCAAACACTATCAATAAAGTAGGTGCACAAATAAAAGATCCAATAACGTGCAGATAAAACACATGAAAATCAACACACAGTAGCTCTAGTATAGCCATTTACTCATATTACTCCCTTAACTTGCTAATAGCATCAAATGTTAAAGAATTCAGGAAGTGGTTAGAAGTCAACTTGCCTTAGACGTTGTTGTGGCTTCCTTCTCCTAGATTGTCGGAAAACGCCTCGAGGCTTGCTCGATTTAGTGTCTGAACAACAGGATAGATAATGCAAGGAGGGAAGGGAGGTTCTTGTAGCCTATATCACCGAGGGATTCTTCTCAGCAAAAATAAAAGTTGGGTCATCCTTTGGTGATTCTAATCCTCACGAGGGCCATTAGAGAAAAGGGGTATTGGGCTCACTATTCTCACTCATAATGGGAGCAGCTAATTAGGCTCATGTTCATGAAAAGAGATATGATCAACTTGCCCAAGCCTTCACCCAGGCCTCGTGGATCAATTCTTGGCTTAGGGTACAGGGGCCGGGCCCTCTGCCATGTGGGTCGATCTCCTAAGTCCGAAGGCCCTCCATGGCAAGCTAAAAAGGGCTGGGCCATTTCGATGTGGACCGGCATCTTCGAGAAATCCCTCTCACGACCGAGGGTAATTGGGCCATGACTCCCTTGGTGGGCCAGGTCAAATTCATAATGGGCCACAAAAATTTATTTCCAATTGAATCAAGAATTTAAATGGGCTGAGCCCAATCACCATTTCTCGACCGTTGTCCGTTATACGACCCATCGTGTTCAACGACTTCATTCAGATCGAGTTCTAATTCATCTGGCTCAAATTAGTTTTCTAATCCATTTGTCCATTTCTCATTAATTCAGAACTATATAAAGTGGGCATCACAGCTTTGGCCCTTCTCAGGTGCTTTCTTGAGAAATTGTGATGCATATAGAGGTTGAAAAATTGCTATTTCTTGTTGGTTTTCATTGCTTCCTCTCACGAAAGTTCGAAAGAACTTGATTTCCATGTTTGCACTCTTAGCAATCAAAAGATCTATCCTTTGATGGTTGATGGTCATATGGAAAAGGGAATATATATTTTCTTCTTGCCTATTTTCTTTATTTGAAGAGTGGCTAAGTCATTAGATTTTGTAGTAATCCACGTAGGGTGTGGAAAGCAGGAAAAGTGTCAAAACAGTTATAAACCTATTACGTTGGTATCAATTCAGTTCTGAACCTTTTATTGATGCTAATTTAAGCTCTCACCTTTTGTATTCATGCCAACTAAGTCCATCAAATCAATTTTGATGGAAAATCGATGGCATGAATGCTAGCTGTCTCAAGCGAAACAATTAACGTTGACATGACATTTTTAAATATTTTTGAATTATTTAATAATTTTTATATTATATAAAAATTATTAAATAATTCAAAAATATTTAAAAATGTCATGTCAACGTTAATTGTTTCGCTTGAGACAGCTAGCATTCATGCCATCGATTTTCCATCAAAATTGATTTGATGGACTTAGTTGGCATGAATACAAAAGGTGAGAGCTTAAATTAGCATCAATAAAAGGTTCAGAACTGAATTGATACCAACGTAATAGGTTTATAACTGTTTTGACACTTTTCCTGCTTTCCACACCCTACGTGGATTACTACAAAATCTAATGACTTAGCCACTCTTCAAATAAAGAAAATAGGCAAGAAGAAAATATATATTCCCTTTTCCATATGACCATCAACCATCAAAGGATAGATCTTTGATTGCTAAGAGTGCAAACATGGAAATCAAGTTCTTTCGAACTTTCGTGAGAGGAAGCAATGAAAACCAACAAGAAATAGCAATTTTTCAACCTCTATATGCATCACAATTTCTCAAGAAAGCACCTGAGAAGGGCCAAAGCTGTGATGCCCACTTTATATAGTTCTGAATTAATGAGAAATGGACAAATGGATTAGAAAACTAATTTGAGCCAGATGAATTAGAACTCGATCTGAATGAAGTCGTTGAACACGATGGGTCGTATAACGGACAACGGTCGAGAAATGGTGATTGGGCTCAGCCCATTTAAATTCTTGATTCAATTGGAAATAAATTTTTGTGGCCCATTATGAATTTGACCTGGCCCACCAAGGGAGTCATGGCCCAATTACCCTCGGTCGTGAGAGGGATTTCTCGAAGATGCCGGTCCACATCGAAATGGCCCAGCCCTTTTTAGCTTGCCATGGAGGGCCTTCGGACTTAGGAGATCGACCCACATGGCAGAGGGCCCGGCCCCTGTACCCTAAGCCAAGAATTGATCCACGAGGCCTGGGTGAAGGCTTGGGCAAGTTGATCATATCTCTTTTCATGAACATGAGCCTAATTAGCTGCTCCCATTATGAGTGAGAATAGTGAGCCCAATACCCCTTTCTCTAATGGCCCTCGTGAGGATTAGAATCACCAAAGGATGACCCAACTTTTATTTTTGCTGAGAAGAATCCCTCGGTGATATAGGCTACAAGAACCTCCCTTCCCTCCTTGCATTATCTATCCTGTTGTTCAGACACTAAATCGAGCAAGCCTCGAGGCGTTTTCCGACAAATCTAGGAGAAGGAAGCCACAACAACGTCTAAGGCAAGTTGACTTCTAACCACTTCCTGAATTCTTTAACATTTGATGCTATTAGCAAGTTAAGGGAGTAATATGAGTAAATGGCTATACTAGAGCTACTGTGTGTTGATTTTCATGTGTTTTATCTGCACGTTATTGGATCTTTTATTTGTGCACCTACTTTATTGATAGTGTTTGGTAGGTTAAACGTTCTTTTTTGCATGGACTCTTAGATTTTAGAGCTTTATCTATCTTGAGCCATCTGCATGAAATTATAATTAGGATATCACTCAACTTAGGTATCGAAAGGGTGTCAATGGCAATATTGACGTAACTAAGTTCTCGATCCAAAATCTCTGGTTCCGTTAGTCATACGACTACTCCCATCACCCAACAAGGTTCTCGATCTACTTTGCCTAAAAATTAGTGGCAACTCCAAAAGCATATACACATATGTACACGTCACCCAACCACGCCTAAGGTCGCATTCAATAACCTGCCGTGATTTGGTATGGGTTTGGGAGAGCCCGAGCTAAGCCTGCTTTGAAGGGTTTAGCAATCCATTAGCCCGATCAAAATGCCGATTAGGTCGCGACATGTATCAAGTGCACTACTGCATCAATTTTGAGTCATGTCAAACTTTTTTTGTATAGCTAGGCTGAAATTTATCTAAGTTGCAATTACTAAGGAATTAGAAGCATTCATTGGGTAGTCATTTATTTTGTCTTTCTAGTAAGATTAGAATGAATGATTCAGGAAATTTTCATTTCACTCAAAAGAAAGGTACATAATTTCAACACAAAACCAATCATAAAGCCTTACAATCTAGTGCAAATATAAAAAATACATCAACTTGTTGTAATTTGCAGAAACTCCCTCCTTCCAATAGAACGGATTTGTCATAGTATCATAGCACAATCGACAGTCAATCACTAAAACTCACATTAATATCATCGGTGATGAGTATATGCCGAAATCTTCCTTTATGGTAATTATGATTTTTCTAAAAGGCAATGCGCACCCAGGTTCGGCGTTCCCAACACCATCACCATACAAAAATAACAACAACATCAATATGTTGTAAATGCACAAATAACATATTGTAAACCTTAGACATATATATAATTATATATATAGATCGGGATAGAATAATTGCAAAATTTAGATATGATCTAAATTGTGAGAGGAGCTACAAAAGTAACTGCAATTGATTAAATCAATTACAGCTAAACTCATTGTGACTTGCAGAGTGCTCCAACGATGTCCACTAGGCCTCCGTTTGTTTCACGGAAAATATTTTCTTGAAAAGCATTTTCCTTGAAAAATGTTTTCCCCAATTTCTAGTGTTTAGAGGTAGAAAATATGTAGTGAAGGAAAATATTTTTCAATCAAATAGAAAATGTCCTTCTAAGTTTGAGAAAAATGATTTTCTTTTTTGAAAAAGGAAAATCATTTTCCACTCTATCTTAGAATTCTCTCTCGTGCCCGAGAAAGGGAAATCACTTTATGAAATAAAATAAAAAATCTTCCCCTCTCTCTTCCTCTTCCTCCCTCCTCGTTCTCTCTCCTCGTGGCTATTGCCTCTATGGCTCATTCTCTCTCTTCCACGATTGTCATTCCAATTCCAATGATGAAGCTCCGATCTAGAGAACTTTGCTTTGACGATGAGCTCGAGGCGGCATGGCGAGCACTCGCCAGATCTAGCAAGGCCAAGGCTGAACCTTGCGGCCTCACCCATGGCAAGCTTGAGGTGGCGAGGCGAGTGCCGCTAAATCTAGCGAGGCCAAGCCTCATGGCCTCAACAATCGCTAACTCGAGGCGGTGAGGCGAGGGCTCGCTGGATCTAAATAGGTAGGCGAGAATGGAGAATTTTTGCTCATTTTCTTGAAAGACCTGGGAGGAGAATTTGCCGCCGTCAGCTTCTGAGGTGGCGTTGTAGGGTTTGGTTTGGGGGGGGGGGGTGATCTGAGGTGTACTGTGGATTCTGCAACGGTGGCGGCTCTAGTTCAGTGCAGGTGTAAGCAATGGTGATGGTGGTGGTGGGATTGGGAGGGGGATGTGGGAACGATAAGGAGGCAGAAGGCAACAAACATGGGGAAAGAAAATATCTAAAAAATATAAAAACTAAAAAATAATTAAAATTTCATTTTTTTAAAAAAAGATAAGATAAAATAAAAATAAAAAATCATTAAAATGAGCCCATGGAGGAAAATCAAATAGAATTTTCCACGCCAAATGGCGGAAAATGTTTTCTAATTTATTTTTGGATTTTAGCCAACTACTCGAAAATATTATCATTTTCCTAAAAATGACTTATTGGAAAACATTTTGTAAAAGTGCCACATTTTTTATGAAACAAATGAAGCCTAAATCACTGAAGAAGTCTTGAAACTTCTTAAGGATATTTACTACGTACTAGTTCGGATCTCATTTCTATTTATTTGAAAGCTTGCTAGTCATTGAAGACGGCAAATTGATCAACGTTTCCTTTACGATTGGCCAAAGATCCAACATCATGAAATCAACAAAAGCCCATGATTACTCGGACCATATTAAGTGGTCCAACAACCAATAGCCAATCGAGGACCTTGACTTGTTGACTTTTGAGGTGCGTACTCGACAAAAACCTTGACTTCTGGAATTTGTCCAACTTTCACGTGGAAGCTAGTTCAAGTTCTAATTAAATCATCATTATTTGACCAATGATGTTTATATAATGAACGCAGCCTTAATTTATCAGAATCGATGAGCACAAGGACACAAAGACGAGGAAACCCATCATCCCAAAACCCAAAAGAAAAAACCCCTCAAAATCATAAAAATTTCTTTTTTCCACCTTAAAATCTCCAATACCCCCTTTTTTGTATATCTCAAGTACACTTCAAATGAAAGAGGGTTCGCCATGTTATTCACGAACAAAGATTCATCCTAAACGAAGTCGTTATTGGATTTGACCCATGAAGAACTTAATCTTCACTTGGTTGCCTTTTGGTATTGGCCCCTCCCGAAGAACTTAATCTTCACTTGCTTGCCTTTTGGTATTGGCCCCTCCCGAGACTTGACTTTCGTATTTGTCCCCAGTCATATTGATAATATCAATAGTATGGGTGAGCAAATTGGACCGATCGGATTGGAACCGCTCGGACCGGACTAGGACCAATGGTCCGATTCCTGTTTCTAGAGGGGTTCGATTCTGTTCCCAGTTCCTACAATTGGGACCGGTGATCGGGTGGTCTAGTTCCCGGTTCCAAGGACATGGGACCAAATCGGATTGCTCGGATCGGGCTAATTGAATTTTTTTTAAGTAACTGATAAAAGAAGGGGTGCAGTTCTATGATCTTTATATCATGGACAATTTGGATGAGGATGTCCTTGAGAATTTATGGTAGTTTTTATTTGAAAGCTTTAGAAAATGTATGGTGGAAATAGGAGCTTTGACCTTGACGTGAGAAGAAAAATGGAGAACAAGTTACTCGGCTATAGCTACGCAACAACGAAGAAAAGGTATCTAAAATTAAGATGCCGGCAATTTTGTTGTCTACAAAGGCATCCGTTTCCTTTTTAATGGAACATAAGGTGTATTTTTTTTTTTGGTCATGTTACTGATCCAATGGAATCGCCTGGGAACTGGACTAGACCGGTCGGTCCGGTTCGGTCTAGTTCTTAGGACCATTGGTCCAATTCTTGGTTCCAATAAATTGGAAACCGGGACCATCAGTCTATTCCCGATTCATGAAGGGAATCGGACCAGACTGGGAACCAATCACTCCTAATTAGTAATGGGAGAAAACAAGTCTTATTTATTTTGGTCAACAATCAAATTCCCACTAAAATGTACTGTGAATATAGTTAAACCTGAGAATATGAGTTAAATTCTAAGGAAAATACCACAAAAATTGTTTATAAATTTTGGTCGAATGTGCATTGTCATCCATGAACTTTTGATTTATTCATTATGGTTCCTGAAATTTGGTCAAATATGCAATATGCCTATGAATTTTAATTTGTTTAATGTAGTCCTGGAAATTGGTCCAATATTTAATATGATCTCTAAACTTTTTAAATATTTTCATATAATCTAGAGATTACATTGAACATTTACTATTAGCTCATGGGCCATATTGAACAGATTAAAAATATAAGGACGACATTGCACATTGGGCCAAAATTTAGGGATCACATTGCGCAAATTGAAAGTTCATGGATGATATTGTATATGGATAGAAGTTCAAGGACCATTTGTAACATATTTGGAATTAGTGCCGGAGTTTTAACGAATATGGCAAACCTAGCGTAACTGTTCTACAGATGACACGGAACTAACAAGACCCTGCTTCTCTTTCACTGCAAAGAAGAGGCAACTCATGATGAGCGCAATCTGCAACATCCCTTAGTTTTAAACCGATTACTATAGCTCTCTTCTACTACAATTCATTGTTGCAGCACCATCACCAGCACCAGCACCAGCACCTTCTAATAAGTCAGAGGCAAGTGCGCTTCTCCACAGCAGGTGGTGGCCTCGCTCCGTCACCGGCAATACTACCTTACCTCATTGTGAGTGGCCCGGGGTATCGTGCGACGCCTCAGCAGCGTCAACGTGATTCACTTCACCACTGGGTACCAAATAGGAGGTAATTTAGCAACATGAACTTCTCTCTCCTGCCGAACCTCACCTTTCTTCGACTGTTTTCGACCGGACTAACCGGCGAATCCCCCTTCAATATGTGCATTTGTCAGACTAACTCGCCTTGACTTGCCTCCATTCTCTCACTGGCGAGTTGCCTCCTGTGTCCAAACCTCACCATGCTTCAGGCACTTGATGTCAGTCATATTCAC
Organism: Psidium friedrichsthalianum; assembly: GCA_019149425.1. Taxonomy (NCBI): domain Eukaryota; kingdom Viridiplantae; phylum Streptophyta; class Magnoliopsida; order Myrtales; family Myrtaceae; genus Psidium; species Psidium friedrichsthalianum. The sequence goes on along the minus strand of JAGVVM010022376.1, from coordinate 1,528 downwards.
ATCACGGCTCTATCCCTCCAACATTGGTTACTTGCAGAATTTACGATTCCTCGATTTAGCTCAAACAAGTTAGGTGGCCCTATTCCTCGAGAACTTGGGAACCTCACAAAATGGATGAGGTGGATTTAAGTTCCAACAACTTCACTGGTCCCATTCTCGCCCTCTATAGCAATTTGACAAGCTTGACCCTTCTCTATTTGCAAGAACAACTAGTTGTCTTTCCTCCGGAATAGGGAATTTTGAGGAGACTGACCCATCTCTATTTGCAAGAAATAAACTCAATGGATCTTTCCTCCGGAATAGGAAATTGTGACGAGTTTGATCGTTCTTTCTTTCCAGAGAACAAAACTTGTTGATCTTTCCTCCGGAAATAGGGAATTTGACGGCTTGACATTTCTCTATTTGCAAGGAACAAACTCAACGGATCCATCCCATTTGGAAATTGGAGAATTTATGTAATCTAGAGTTTCCTTGATTTGAGCTCAAACAACTTGGTCGGGAAAATGCCCTGTTAAACACTTGCGAATTTGACCAGGTTAATATATCTCGATCTTCACAACAATTCTCTTTCTGGCTCAAATTCCCCCGTTTGAAACAAATATTTTCTTACGCTCTTGACTTATCAACAATCACCTCGATGGTCCAATTCCAGATAATCTCAGGCCTTCTTTTTCGGGCACCTCTTTTCCGGAACCCTCTTTCCGGGCACCTCTTTCCCGAACACCTCTTTTCCGGACACCTCTTTCATCAGCACGAAGCCCACAGGAGAAGGTCTAGCGTCCTTCATTACACCGTGTTCTGTTCCGCTAGCTGCGGTAACATTTCCTGTCTAGTCGTTTGGATCCCGCTTCCTATTTCGACGTGCGGCAAAGGAGCGTGCAATCAGAGGACAACCGAAAAAATGGAGATTTCTTGTCAATATGGAATTATGACGGGAAGGTTGCATATGAAGACATATTAATGCAACGGAAGACTTCGACATCAGTATTGCATCGGGACACGGCGGCTATGGTAGCGTCTACAGAGCCACAATTTGCCCATGGGAAAGTCGTGGCACTAAAGAAACTTCACCGTCTCGAAGCGGAGAACCCGTCCTTCGACAAGAGCTTCGGAATGAGTGAAACACTTGATGGAAGTAAGGCCTAGGAGCATAATCAGCTCCATGGTTTCTTCTACTAAAAAAATATAAATTTAAAAAAAAAAAGAGAAAACCATAAGCAAAACAACATAAAATTTAAATAAAAAAAATACAAAAAAATAAATTATAAAACTTAATAAAAAAATTAAAAAAAAAAAAATTAGATTAATAACAAAAAAATTTTTATTAGTATAAAAAGAAAGATTAAAAAAATAAAATGCACAAAAGCGATTAAAACAAAAAAAAAAATAAAAAAAATTAAAATTCAAAAAATGAATAAAACAAAAAAAAAATAAAAGAATAAAAAATAAATATTAAAAAAAACGAAAAAAAAATAAAAAAAAAGAAAAAAATTAAAAATAAAAAAAAAATAAAATATATAAAAAGTGG
>JAGVVM010022373.1:0-16731 GCA_019149425.1 Psidium friedrichsthalianum | reverse complement strand
AGTCAAGCATTTGAATACATTAGCATTGCTCATGGATATTTCGAGTATCTATTGGAATAACTTCTTTCAAGATTATCAGAAAGACGGAGCGACTTGCAAGATGCATGATCTGATGCATGATCTAGCATGCTCAGTTGCAGGGAACCGAGTGTCATGATGGCATGGATGACAAACCAAAACCCATACTTGAAAGAACTCGTCATTTATCTCATTGTTTAACTTCTAAATTGAGAGTGAACTTCGATCTCATGCTTCAAAGCAAGTGCACTGAGAACATTCTGTCATGTACTACTAGAGATTTTTGGTGCATTGTGCAACGAGGAGAACCAATGAGTAAAGCCGATCTACATCAACTCATTCAAAGTTTCAAGAGGTTGCGCATCTTGGATTTGTATGCCACAAATGTCGAGAAGGTGCCAAAGTCCATTTGTAAGTTGCAGCATCTCACATATCTCGATCTCTCTTATAATCAAAACTTCAAAAGCTTCCTAGTGCCATTACGAGTTTGCACATTTTGCAAACACTTATTCTAAAATTTTGTACATCCCTCGAAGAATTGCCAAGGGATATAAGGAAGTTAGTCAGCCTTCGAATCTAGACATAGATGGTTGTGAGGAAACTTAGTTATGTGCCACGCGGACTAGGGCAATTGAGCTATCTGCATAGGCTAACGCGCTTCATTTTGCCCAAAGATAAAGCTCTTGCTAAGAATTGTTGCGGGCTAGGGGAGCTGAATGGGCTTAACGATATCGGGGACGCCTTAGCATTGAAAATTTGGAAAGTGTGACGAATGCAGCAGCGGAATCCGAGGCTGTGAACTTGATAGAGAAGCGTAGTTTGGAATCTTTGGCACTTTGCTGGGGCAATTTCCGTGCTGGCGATGCGCAAATCAAGGATAGAGATGAAACTCTATTAGATGGATTGCAGCCGTATTCAAATCTACAGCAGTTGACAATCTCTGGATATAACGGTGAGAGGCTCCCAAGGTGGATGATGATGAATAGCCAGGCGTCTTCCTTGTCACATTTAGTTGAGTTACGCTTGGATAATTGCAGAAGATGGAAACGGCTTGGTCAACTGTGCCAACTACCTCGCCTCGAGACTCTAGTGATTCGGAGGCTGACTGAATTGGAACTCATCGAGTCAGACCATTCATTCACTTCAAAACATCATTTCCTAGCCTATTGAAGTTGGAGATTCATTACTGTGGGAAATTGAAAGCCCTGCCACTAACTCCACATCTCGAGAAGTTAACTCTGGAAAACCCCAATCCGGCGTTGATAAATCACATATCTGGCCTTAACAAGTTGAAGAGTCTGAATATCCATAAGATGAAATTTCTAGAATGTTTGCCTGAAGAGTGTTTGAAAAGTCTCACTTCACTTGAATCTCTTATGATCTCGGAATGTCCTCGGTTAACTTCCCTCTCATTACTCGGTATGCAACATCTATCCAACTTGTGCGTCTCTCTATTGAGAATTGTGAGGAGCTGGATATATCCAAAGACGAAAGCGGCAACGTCTTAGATTTCTATGGAGGGCTTCTTCAGAGTCTCCGCGCCGTGAAATTCTCGAATCTTCCCAAACTAGATCTCTCCACGGTGGCTTCTACAGGCCAGCAATCTCGAGCGTCTCCAGATTATGTCTTGCATAAATTGAAGGAATTGCCAGAGCAGATCGAGGACCTTCGATCACTTAAACTGCTTGAAATCGGATGGTGTCCCTCGCTGACGTCATTACCCGAAGGAATGCGAAGGCTTGCATCCCTTACTCACCTAGGAATCGGATGTTGCCGAGAATTGGAGGAGAGGTGCAAAAGAGATGAGGCGAGGACTGGGACAAGATTGCTCATATCCCCACATATCTCACCATTGCTTCTTTTCGTCTTTCGAGGAGTAGATATTGTCCCCTTTTCCCAGATTTGTACATATCTCTCGACTAATGAAGGTATCTTCTTTCCCAGATTTTCACATGAGTAATTCTCGATTTGTGTTTCCATACTTGATTCGATTGGAGGACATGAATTAACCCTAGCGAAAACCACCACGATTTTGCAGACGCCCTCGCTTCTTCAGAGAATCTCGTCGTATCCATTGCCTGAGACATCTCTCGCGGGGCCTAATTCTTATTATTACCCGAGTACACGCATTCTTGTTATTCCTCCCCCAATGCCTTTTTGACTGGTTCGTGCTCTCTCCTCTCTCTCTCTCTCTGCTTCTGGTTTCTACATTTTCTGCTTCTTCTCGCTTGGAGCGCTAGGGTTTGCGGTTGTGATTTGGTAATGGAGGGAGGACAATGTACACTGAGTTCAGCATGGTTAATGCTTTGCGTTTCTTAATTTTGAGCTGTTCGTCCTTCTAGAGAATTACTCAATTTGTCCTGGCTCCTGAGCGAAGTTGACTACTTCTGTTTGGCGTCATATGAATTTTTGTTTTGTATCTTTTCATTGGGTTCATTGCTTCATCATTTGTGGTCGGTGGCTGCTATTTCGATTGCATTTTGGTTTGGATCATCATGCTCTGTATTTCATGAGCGGTAGCTTGTTGTCTATATGGAAGCAATGTCACGCCGCATTTTGTTGCTCTTGCTATTCTACTTTTAACTTGTTTTAAACCCTTCCATCTTCTTGATTTCTACCGCTTACGTTTTCTAGAAATCATGTGAGCAAAATAAGTAAGATTTTAATAATCTACTCTCAGTTTATCCCTCTATCTTTGGGCTAGAATCAAATTCAAGGGGGCTAAGACCACGCCGCCCCTGATCTTTAAGCTTATACCCCTATCGAAGCCACTGTGTGTAAAATTGTATAGTGTGCAATCTGCTTATTTGATCTCACAAGGAGCAAAATGCCTGCACAGTCCGATGATTCTGGAATACTCTCATACATGAATTGACGAAATGTTTCTCTCTAGACAATGGCTTCTGGTTTGCTCCCCTTAATATTTATCTTTTATCTCAATCTGTTCCCCCAACTAGTTTGGGATAAAGGTGATGTTGATGTTGATGATGTTATCTCAATCTGTTCCCAGGGAATTGGAGGTTCTGATATGATCTGCACAGCAAATCAAGGGTATGAATGGTGAGAATAAAATATGTCGCTAATTTCTTTTTCACATGCTACATGCTACTGACCGATTAATTCATAAAATCAGGTGATATCTAGACCTGTTGAGCACCCTTCTGAACTTCGAAAGAGGAATTTCTATGGGTCAAGTACCGGTCAAGCTCTGGGGGAAGATAGTGAAGGTGGTCTTATTGTTAGCTTTGACAACAAATTGACATTCTTGGTTTGGTGTTCAGCCATTCTGCAGAGGTTCTCAGTAAATCCTTTACCAATTTTGAGCACCATCTTAAGCAATTGAGTAAATGTTTGACATTAAAAGTTGTCTTATGACTGTTTGGGAGTCTAATCTATGACTTCTCCGTTTTGATCACTACAATGTTGTCCTGCTCATTTTGTTTGGTTGACAATTAAGATACACTTCATCTCTTTGTGACAACAATGTCTGCAATAGAAATGCCTGCTGTGTGAGGCAGGATTAATGAATGAAGCAGTGGTGATTGTTGTGGAGGACCTCATGTAGACTCGATTACCATTTTGATCAATCATTACCCATTTGCAATTATGCCAAGTTTGTGAAAGAAAGAAAGTACTTCAATGTGATTACCTTTTGATTGCGAGAGGAAAGAATTAGGTGGACTGTCAAGATTCACAAGTTGATCATTCATTCGATCCAATAACATATCAGAATAACATGTTTGTCGACTGATCCTTGGTAAGTTGGAACTTCACTCATCTTTTGAACGATTGCACTCTGCAGTCTACAGTTTTTCAATTTTCTAAGTGTGTCAAAAAGCGGTTTTCTGGTGCTGCCACTTGCTAACAAGACCTTTCCTTTAAAGTACCTGGTCCGATCTTTTAACTACACTCTTATGCATGCCAGATTGCCAAATCAGACAAAAAGAGCTTAATCTTCATGAGATTAAGCTTGCAGTGGTTTTGTTTTTGGTTGACATGTCTATTTCTCTCACACTGCTTTGTTTTCCAGACTAGGCAAGAACGGTGCAGATTTTGGCACTGATGACACAATGCTAGATGAGGATCACAAAAAACTCAGTGACTACAAGTCCCCTGACAGCAAAAACATGGACTTCTCTCTTGCTAAAATAGAAAAAGAGTGGAGCACCAAACGCTTTTCTAAGTTTAGGATGTATGCTTTGAAATCCAAGAACATCCATGTTAATAGGCTCGAGAGTCTTCTCAACTTGGACGTGACGCCCTACACCGAGAAGATAATTGCGGAATACATTGGTAGGTTCTAGTGCCTGAAACCTTCAAGTCCAGTGCACAAAAAGATTAACAATCCTAGAACTATTCTTACTAAGATTCTAAGTGTGCATTTTTCTTCAATTTACCCTTAGGCATAAGTTTATCATATGCTTTATGCAGCATTGAACAGAGGACCCTTTTTTTCTATTCTACATCAGCATATCTTGTTTCACATTTTGATGTTAGTCTAACTATGAGACAGGATCGGAGGTTCTGGCAAATCAAGGGTGTGAATGGTGAAAATAATATATGTAGCATTTTTCTTATTACATGCTACATGCTATTGATCTACTGATTCCTGAATAATCAGACAATGACTAGATGTGTTGGGCACCGTCTGAGCTTCCAAAGTGGAACTACAATTAATCAATTATCGGTCAAGCTCCAGGGGGACAATGAACTGATGTTAATTTGCCCTCAAGCAATTTCAGGGATCCTTACTGAGATGGCAACAATATCTCGATAATTTTCCTCAAAAAAAGTATTATGTTGTCAAAAATTGTTCCTCCATCAGATCATCTGAACAGGTTGATCAGACGAGAAAGGTGTTTCACTTACTTTACTGAGAATTATTGTTCGTCCGCAGGTTATTTGTGATTTATACACACCAGCTAGTGAGCCAACCCCAACGAACAAACGTGCTAGGGTTTCAGTAACCCAAAGTTTATCAATGAAGTTTCATGGTAGGAGAACCAAAAACATGAGTTTTCTGTCGTGAATTTCTAAGTTTGAAATGGTAGAGTTCATGACTTTTGGCTGAATGTTCACATTAGGTATGGGATTGAGCAAGAAAACACCCTACTCTAGACAAATGTTCAATGGCCATCGTGATGGCCTTGAGGATGTCCAGGTCCCTAGGTGAGAAATTGTTTCACAATGAATTTCCCTATATATTGATGGATTATAGGCTAGGTTGATGAGAAAATTTGTATTGTGATACGAGGTTTTATGTTCAGTTAGGGGCCTTATTACTGTGGGTTGGGGCTGATAAGTCATTCGGCCAAGACATATCCGATGCTCACTACATGCTTATATGTCGGTGTCCACATTAGTGACACCAAGGTAGAGGTGATGCTGGACCAGGTAATATCTAACCTCCATCTTGCCCTTCTTTTGCCTTGAAAAGGAACAAAAAGAAAGCCACAGAAACTGTTGCCATCAAGACTGGCCTCTATCGTGCAGTAAGAATATCAAATCGGACCAAGCGTGGGAACTGAAGCGGGAGATCATCTATGGTGTTCAAGATACCTTCTTGAGGTGAAATTTCAATTGCTTTCTCAAGAAAATAACGGAATGCCATTAACAGCAAACAGAATCAGTGCATACAGACATGTTCTACAGTATTTAATTTCTTAATTGTTTATGTTACTTTTATAACAGAGAATAACTGAACAAGTTGGTGCCATCCTCACATTAGACTTGAAGCTGATAGAAATAACTGACTTCACTATAACCATTTATGCAACAAATTACCCCAAAGTTGATAAAAATATTTTCTTCCTTCTCAGGGTGACTGGAGTGGTGCAGGATGCCACACTAACTACAGGTTCAAACCATAGAAATAACATTCGCTTCGTTAAGTATTTCTATTCACTGAAGGACTAAGTGTGTTCCCGTCTTTCTGCAATACAAAAAGCATGAGAGAAATGGAGGCTTTGAAGTGATAAAGAAGGCAATTTTGAAACTCTCACTTCACATGTGGAGCACATTAGCACCTATGGAGAAGAAAGTGAGAGAAGGTTTGCCTGGACATTTTCTTGGGTAATGCTCAGAAGAAGCTACCAGCTATTAGTCCAATTCTAAGATTGCCCATTAAATTGAAGTCAATTTTCTTTTTTTGTGGTGCCTGAATTACTTGAATTCCATTATGCAGAAGTTTCCAATCGTGGTTGTTCAATCGCTGTGGGCCGTGACACTGAGAAGCAAAGAAAAGGTACTAATGACCATACCAGTTTCCTTTGTTGCTCTGTTTTTAGTATTAATGGGAGGCCCTTAACTTGCATGGATATTTCAAGAAATGCTACCATAAAGATAGGAAGTAGTTATGTTCTTCGTGGTCTCAGTTGATTCTATGATTGTTCCTCTGAAAGAAATTTTAGTTGTTAATACTCATAAAGCATCCCCCAGTTTTGCTTCCTAAACAATTGCAAAACTTTCTGGAATGCTTCGTTTTTTCTGAATATTGATAAAACATGGAAAGTTCGCATTCCTTGCTTAGTCAATTAGTGGCTAAATTTTGACCAAAACAAATTAGTGGCTAATGATTGACAGATTACTTGGAAGGCAGGTGTCCTGCCTCAAATATGGACACATACATGGTGACCTCGTTACTTGTTGAAAGTACAATTTTACTGGAGGTCCCCTTGAGGCTTGAAGCTCTTGCTGCTCGGAAGCTAGCATGAAGGCCTAAAATTCAAACTACTGGTTAACAAAGGCCAACTGCATTAATCAAATTGGCAAGGACTGACTAGATGAGAAGCTGTAAACTTCCTCCAGGTTTAGGTCATTGAGATAAGATCCTCATGTAAATAAAGTTCCCAAAGGGAGAGAAAATTAGGTGTCCAAGCTCAAACCTAGTCTCCTTTACATTGGTTTCATCCTGCATTGTAAGTAGTATCAATGTTCCGGGCATCTAAGTTCATTATTAACCTTAAGCATCATGGACATTTTCCCGTGTCGCTGTTAGTTACTTTGACGTACATGTGAGCAATTTTTATTGTGATACGAGGTTTTATGTTTCATTTAGGGGCCTTATTACTGTGGTGTTGGGGCTGGTAAGTCATTCGGCCAGGACATGTCCGATGCTCACTACATGCTTATATGTCGGTGTCCACATTAGTGACGCTAAGGGAGAGATGATGCCAGACCAGGTAATATTTAACCTCCATCTTGCCTGTTTTTTTGAAAAGGAACAAAAAGAAAGCCACAGAACTGTTGCCATCAAGACTGGCTTCTATCGTGTAGTAAGAATACCGAGTGGGACCAAGCGTAGGAACTGAAGCGGGAGATCATATGTGGTGTTCAAGATACCTTCTTGAGGTGAAATTTCAATTGCTTTCTCAAGAAAATAATGGAATGCCATTAACGGAAAACAGAATCACTGCATACAAACATGTTCTACAATATTTAATTTCTTAATTGTTTATGTTGCTTTTATAACAGAGAATAACTGAACAAGCTGGTGCCATCCTCACATTGGACCTAAAGCCGATAGAAATAACTTAGACTTCACTCTAACCATTTATGCAACAAACTATCCCAAAGTTGATAAAAATATTTTCTTCTTTCTCAGGGTGACTGGAATGGTGCATGACACTAACTACAGGTTTCCACCATACAAATAACATCGACTTCATTACGTATTTTGTTACATTGAAGGATTTGAGAGTGTGTTTCCTGTCCTTTCTGCAATACAAAAGGCATGACAGAAGAGGAAGGCTTTGAAGTGATAAAGAAAGCAATTCTGAATCTCACTTCACCACGAGGAACACATTAGCGCCTAAGGAGAAGAAAATGAGAGAAGGTTGTGGGAAAGCATGAAACAGCCAACATTGACAAATTTCCTTTGGTAATGCTCAGAAGAAGCATGGTCGAATTTGAAGATTGCCCATTAAATTGAGCTCAATTTTTTTTGTGATACCTGAATTACGTGAATTCTGCTGTCCAGGGAGTTGTGAATCATGGTTGCTCAATCCCTGGGCACCGTGACGTTGAGAAACAAGGAAAAGGTACTATAACAGTTACCATACCAGTTTGCTTTTATGTTCAGTCTGAGCATCAATTAGAGACCCTTAAGTTTCATGATGATATAAGAAACGCTACATAAAACAATACTACAGAGAAAGTTTATTGTTCTTTTTGGTCTCAGTTGATTCTATGATTTCACTGTTAACACCCAGAAAGCATTCCCCCAATTTGCTTCCTAAGCAAATGTAAATCTTCATATCAGTCCTTACTAATCCAATATTTACAAAAGTTTATTGATTACAACTTGGACATCTCAGTTCTTTTAATGCTGCAAAAACCTTTCTGGAATGGTTCATTATTTCTGGAATCCTCCTACGCAGTCAACGAGATGCCGTCCAGCAGCGCCACGGCAGCAATGAGTATGACAAAATTTTGAGACAGATGGCCCTGGAATTCTCGCGTTCTCGGGATAAAATGGTGGGCAGAGTGTACATGAAGCAAGGGAAGGCACGGCGGATGACGAGAGAGATCCCGATTCTCCGTTTTTTTTGGTACCCCCCTCCCCCTCGGGTTATATGAACTTAGGTCCGACTGCACTTCATGTTTGGAGCGGAAAGACAGTTCCCGGTCCACGTTGGGAGAGAAGCTAAACCCCCCAGATGATCCGAATCACATTCTACCTGTTGGTCAGCCAGCTAATGAGGATTGAATAGACATTCTTCACCCACCATGCTTATTATTATATTTTTTAGACCTCTAGAGAAACCCAGGACTCCTCTCTTCGTGTCCTCTCTTCTGAACGTGAATATGTGGCTGTATATTCTATTCTCTCCCCCCAGCTATCATTATTATTTTATTCCACACAATTCATGGGGTCTCTATCTTTATATTTTGTCCATTCTATTCTGCCGACATTAAATCTTCTCCATTAGTACCTCATTTTTCTAATCCTTTCCCTTATGCGTGTCTCCTTATGCTTGCCTTCTTATTTATTATATATATATATATATATATATATATATATATATATATATATTTTGGCCTCCCCAAGGACGATCACTACATAATCTTTTAATAAAGCTTTGCGGAGATCGTATATTTTTTGAAATTTTAAGCTCAATATTGAAAGCAATTGGACAAACATGCAATATGAGGCACTAAAGGAAGAAAATTATGGAGCTACGATGAGATTTCTATAATTTGTTTTTTGAATTAACTTTAAAATGAATTAATAAATAATTCTCGATTTTAAATAATAATTTTTTTTCAGATTTTCTTCGGCTAAAATGAAGATAAAATTAAAATAAAAAAATCGACTATTTATTCACATTTTTACGGCTTCAAACGCTATTTATTTTTTATAATATTTTCTTAATTTCTAAAAAATATTAAAAAAAAAAAAATACCAAAAATATGAAAAATTATTTTTTGTTCAAAAATGGTAGCCTAAGCTGGGCAAGGGCTTCCAAGGTTGATTTTGTAATTTTCTCATTTTTTTAATTAATTTTTTTTATGAATTTTCGAAAATAAAAATATCGAAAAATACTGAAAATATGAAAAATCATTTTTTGGTCAAAATTGGTTCCTTAGGTTTGGCCAAGGTCCCCAAAGTTGATTTTTTTTTTTTTAATTTTATGAATTTTTATGGATTTTCTATTAATTTTTTGAAAAGAAAAGATGATTAAAAATCAGGTGTCAACATTAATTATGTGCCAATTTCTTAAAATTTTACATGATTGAGTAGTAAATTTCCAACACCATAGAGAATTTACCAAAGTTCTAATAACTTCATAAAATTATCAACTTCTTTTAATTTTTACAACGGTGGTTATTAAAATACCAATTCAATAACAAATTTACCTAACATTTCAATAACTTAGAAAGTTAGCAACTTCTTTCACATTTTACAAGTGTGGCTAGTATACTACCAACATCTAAGGGACTTACGAACGTCCCATCAAATTAGTCCAGCTTCTTTGAAAGTTTGCACGTATGATTGGTAAAATACCATATCTAGGGATGAGCATGGTTCCAGGGTAGAACCTGGAACCTGAAGAACCGGATCGATGGAACCGGTCGGTTCCAGGTTCCAAGGTATGGAGGGTAGGTTCTAGGTTCCAAAAATTAGGGAACCTGTTCTGACGGGTAGGTTCCAGGTTCTAAGTAGGTGGAACCTGGAACCGGAACCTGGACCTGGACCCTGGACCAAGTTTTTATATTTTTTCTTGGTATATGTCTTTGTGTCATCCTGCGGTATTCCATAATATCCAATGCTAAATGTGTAATACAGAATCACTTTATTATTAAGACTTTTACTTTGTTAATGTTTCATATTTTTCGTCTCTAAATATGAGTTGTGGTCAGTGAATTTTAATAGTTGGTGATGGTCATTAAATGTGATTATTCACTGTAATCGTTCAACTAAGAATACATGTGGAACCTGGGTGGAACCTGGAACCGACCCTGGAACCTGTGACAGGGTAGGTTCTAGGTTCCAAGATATGCAGAGTAGGTTTCAGGTTCCATAAAATGAGAAACCTGTATAGACGGGTAAGTTCCAGGTTCCAGGTAGAACCTGTACGGAACCTGGAACCGCTCACCCCTAACCATATCTATAAGGAATTTACTAACTGTCTCATTAAATAAGTAGTCTTACATGCTAGTTTAAAAAAGTACACCACACATTAATAAAGAGCCTACCATTAACTATCTTAATCTAAAATTAGCCCTCTAAAATAGAACACGTAATTCATTTTGTTTAAAAAAGTACACCACACCTCCATTTATTACAAATTGGAAATGAGTGCACAATTTGGAGAACTGTCAGTACCGACTGTATCTATTATTTGATTCTTTAATTCATGTCGTCATATCTAATGATTTATATGTTTTGAGTTCTCGGGCCAGCAATTTCGCATTTTTATTCAAAGCTAATTTCACTCCTTCCTTAAAACGATAATAATCTTATATTTAATATTCTTGACTTTCTTGCACCCAATGACAAATGGGAGTGACTTACAAAACAAGCTAGTAGGGTTCACAACCTGTTATGATGTAAATAATCTGTTGTTGTGGCACATGTATTCTGACATTATGAAAATACGTAATTAAATTTATGACATAGATGTTTTGAAAATTTGAAATGATACTTCCACATGTCGCCAAAAATTAGAGCAAACATTTTGTGACAAAGGCCTTTTGTGTCGTAACTTACTGATTTTCAAAATATGACACTTGTAATAGGTCATCAGCTAGAAACAAATGAGTGCAACGGCATATCCATGGCTACTTTGTTGTTTTTTAAGTATCGCTCTTGTAATAGGTCATAAGCTTAGAGGGAATGCATTGTAATTAGGGCGATTTTGGTCATTTTACTCATTTTCGACTTATTGCCCTTGTAATGGGTCATAAAATAAAACTGAGTTACAAAACAAGCTAAAAGGTTTCGAACTTTTTACAATGTACGTAGCCATTGTTGCAATGCTTGTAGTTTGTTTCATCCGTTTTTCTCATCTTGAACGCAAGCATTTCAAACCAGATAGTCATCGATTGACAAAAAAAACATGCAAATGCGCAGATCGATCATAACATGCACATATGATAGGCTTGAACTGAAGAATGACCCAACATAACTGGATTGACAACCTGTTATGGTTCATGCCTCCAAGATCTATCACAGACTTTTAAACAACCTAATCATTCGAATCTTTATTGTGGCAAGAGCCTATACAAAATCCCACTATTCTTGTTGTAATGTAATCAAGACCCGATAAAGCCTAAAGGGGTGTTGTAAAATGTGGTAAGATTCTGCGACGTTTCGTAACCAACCAAGTCTGTTCTCGTTGTAACTTATTGGGGCATTGTGAAGGGTTGCCATAAGCTGTCACACAATATTTCATAACCATGGCCACTCGCGTCAGAGTTTACCAATTTAGTTACTCTTATATTTTTTTTTCCACAAAAGCATGGATAAATTACATGTATTTGCAGATCAACAAAATGAGCATTTTATGACTGAATGGTCCTTAGTTATGACATCGACAATCCTATGAGTTTAATTTTTTTTTCCACTAGATAGATGATTGGACATAATGACGAGTTACGTTTGATGGACCCTTTTAACAACATAAGCAAGCATGTGTTATTATGTCCTAACAAATTTGATGACCAATTCGTATAAGAACGAAAGAGAACAAAAAGCTATTGTTCGTCTGACATTGCACCACCTGTCCAGTTTGGTCTCGTGCCGATGCTTTGTTGTGAGTAAATATCTTGATCTATTTCTACAAGTATGTCGCCATATCATAATTAGTCTTGTAGTACTCAAAATTCTCTGAAGAGATCAGATTTTCTTCAATTGCTGAAGGCCATTTATAGATCTTTATGATTTTGTATCATCATACTGACATCGATTAAAAGGAAACTTTCATGTGTCGGATGTGATAACAAACAATAGAGAGATTTTAGAATCCCTCTTAGAGCAACGGTGAATTCCTCCTCGCGCAAGTTCGTTTACATTTGTAGGTATCATACCTTGTGTGGAAGTTATAGGCCCATGGAAAAAGAAATTTCTTGCAAATTTCCCAAAATTTAGTGCAATATTTCCTAGCGAAACTTACTTTGATCATTCACCCAAGAAACAAAATGGGCACGAGTCTTTTAACTAAAAAGTTCTCGGTGCAAAGCGTCATGACCGGGCACAAAAATCTTGCATCATATCACATAATAACAGCAAAGTTGCACAGATTGTGTGTGTTGGGGGGGGGGGGGAGAGTACATGTTTTTCTTTAGTTACAAGTTATTTTTATCATCAATAATGCAGTATAAGATGAAATAATGTAGTAGGTCATCTTAGAATACAAATATGAAAATAATGCAGTAAACAGTTGTTGACCGGCCATCCGGCCTTCCTGTCGACTACTACGACACCCTAGGACCACCGTAGTCGCATTTTAACAACAAAATGGCCATGAATTCGAGTTGACGTACCTGATTTGGCATCCATGGTCAAACGGCGCGGGAAATCGACTAACCGGCTTCGGAACCTTCGCTTCTATGCCCTCGAAATCGCCTGGCGTCGATGAGGCAGCCACCCGCACGTAGATCACTTTCTCAAGACCTTATGGAGAAGATGAACGTGGAGAGAAAACTGCAAAGAGAGAATAAGGGTAGAGGGGGGGGGTCCTAGCCATTTATAGAAATCACGGGCCGGGCTCTCTCATCATGGGCCGGGCCGAATTCGGCCTACACTAACTAGGCCCATATTTAGCCCATTGAGAAACCTTAAATCCTTTCTTTAATTAAACCAATATCGTATACGGTAAATTAATACCGTATAACGGTCAATTACAATTCCAATTAAAGTGAGCCCATATGCGGAAAATTCTAACATTCTCCCACTTGAGCGAGCATTAATTGAAACTGTACTTTAGTGCGCGCCTTCATATTGGTTTAAGGATTATTCTTAACGGCCAATCTGATCCCATAAAGTCTTAAACACCAGATCATGCCAGTAACTGCGTCAGCAGACACAGAGCCATCCATGATCAAGTGTTCTTAACTTTACTGATATGGATTTAATATTGGTAGTGTGGCAATTGGATAGACCGCAAAAGAGATACACTTTATGTGTTATCCACTTTGTCGGAGACCATTCTCTCTCTTTATGTGACACAGAACCTGACGTGCCACTAGAGAATATCTATATGGTTCTGATACCTGTATATGTGTTAGCTTTATAGTTAACTTTTCTTCATGTGCAACAAGACATATAAACATGGCTAATATCCAAATGCCCATAGCCATACTCGAGACTTACACATATCTCAAGATTTACAAAAATATGTATTTAACATTAATAGTGCTGCAAGCACTTCAATACATATCATCATATTACAAAATGTAATAAAATACAGATGAAACTTTATTAGAGCAAACTGAAAGATGCCTCCCACTAAATCACAGCATCCAATGATGCCTCAAGCCCATACTAGCGACATGTCGTTCAAAAACACACGGGCGAACACCTTAGTTAGTGGGTCTGCAATCAAATCATCTGTGGAAATATGCTCTACTGCAACGTCACCTTTCTGCACGGACTCCTTTATGGTCAAAAATTTGACCTCCATATGTTTAGACCCCTTAAGACTTTGTTGTTGTTAATAAATAACACTGCAGAATTATTGTCACAATACACTGTATGGGTCTATCAACAAAATCAAATATGGTCAACTTCCTGATGAGGTTCCGGAGCCAATCGCCTGAGTAGCTGCTGAAAAGCATGCTATGAACTCCGCTTGCATGGTCAGGAGGATATGGACTTCTGTTTCTCACTTTTCCATGATACTGCACCGCCTGCTAATATGAATATGTAGCCTGTTGTCGACTTCTTGTCGTCCTGACAGCCCGCAAAATCTGAATCCGAGTATCCAACAAGCTGCAGGTTCTGAACACGCCCTGTAAGTCATGATGTAGTCCTCTTCAAGTACCTCAGGACCTTCTTGGTAGCAATCCAATGACCATGTCCGGATTTGACTGGTATCTGCCCAGAAGTCCTGTCGCAAAAGCATGTCTGGCCTAGTACATACTTGAGCATACATGATGCTCCCAAGTGCACTAGCGTAAGGTACATTCTTCATTTCTGATTTTTCCATCTCAGTTTGAGGACACTGCGAAAAGATTCAACTTATCACCTTACAAACAGGAATAATACATGGCTTGCAATCCTACATGTTGAATCTCTCCAGAATACGATCAATATATGCTCTCTGAGATAAACCCAAAATATGGCGTGAACGATCCCTATGGATTTCAATGCCAAGGACAAAGGACGCCTCACCAAGATCCTTCATGTCAAAATTCTCTGACAACATATACTCGTCTGGCAATAGATCAATATCACTGCTTGCCAGTAGAATGTCATCACATAGAGAACAAGAAAAATGATTCTCTCCCACTGACCTTGCAGTATATACACGATCACTTTATTTTCAACGAAGCCAATGAAGTGACAACGCTATGAAACTTGAAATACTATTGCCTGGATGTGTGAGGCCATAGATTGATTTTTTCAGTCTGCATACAAGGTCACTCGAGTCATCAATCTCAAACCCTTCAGGTTGAGTCATATAGATCTTCTTCGAGATCTCCATTCATAAAGGCAGTCTTGACGTCCATCTGGTGTAAATCCATGTTAAAATGAGCTACTAAAGCCATAATCACTCTGAAAGATTCTTTAGAAAGAGACTGGAGAGAACGTTGATTCATAATTCACTCCCTCTCTTTTGAGTGAAAACCTTTGGCCTACCAGTCTGGCTTTTAAATTTTCTACCTTCCCTTGGAATTCCTCTTCGTCTTTAGACCCATTTGCAGCCGATCGCCCTATTGACCGCAGGCAACTTGACGAGCTCCCATGCTCCATTATGCCTCAGGATTGTAACTCATCTTCATCGCATCCAACCATAGGTCTGATTGCTCACAGTGAACAGCATCCTTAAGGTAACTGGATCAAACTACACAGCCTATGTCATAATCCTATTCACCCGATAGGTAATTCTATATATTCCGGGGGGATCGCTGATCGTCTTTGCCTAACAGACCTCCTTAGGAATTTCTCAGCTTGAATCTGTGGCTGTGGGGCTTGATTGCTAATAGGAACAGTATTAACCATCGGATCCTAAACTCTAACAAGCACAGTCACCGGTATAAGAGGCTCATAGACAGTCTGTGTTGGGAGAGAAAACGATGCAGTATTTCCCGTCATACTGTCACTTGCAATAGTCTCTGAACAGGTACCCTTCGGCAACGTCGAATTCCAGAAACTTGGCTGTCTGTGACTCTATAATCCTTGGGCCTCCATTAGGATTGTAAAATATGTTATCCTTAAAATGTTAGGAATATACAAAAAACACATTGTGGTCTGGACCAAACTTGTTCAAGGACTAGATTATATAGCTCATTTCTGCAGGACAATCAAGACCTTGAAAGATTAGGCGGGTTTGGCGCCAGGTCATAATCTTTAAAAGGAGTCAAGTAGAGAGCCTAGGGGGGAACCGATCAATATATATAGCGCTGTCTTCAAAGCCTTCACCCCATAGGAACTAAACCGGTGGTCCTACATTATTTTTACTCTTCAATCATACCAGCACGCGCGGATGTTTGCCTTTCGGAACACCATTTGTTCAGGGCCCCAGCATAGGAAACGAGCTTACTATCCAAGAATCCTCTAAGTATGGCAAATGGCCCTTAAGGCTGTTCCTAGATCAACCAGTCTGTCAAATTGTTTATAAAACTCACCACCCGGTCATATTCACAACCTGATGACCGTCCCAATGTCCGACTTCAGTCGGAATATCTTGAATTATCAAAGACTCAGACTTTTCTTAATCAAGTACAGAATAACCATATCGGGGAATAATCATCAAAATAAATGGAGAAGTAATATTTCTACACAAGTGGAGCTATAGGGCCACTAGATCAGTGGGTAGACTCCAATGGTCAGAAGTTCGGACTGCAGACTATTCTTTATTTGGTCATTATTTCTGTACAACAGTCCATGCAAGTTCCAGTCATCTTAAGAGTTAGTAAGATGTTCGGCCTTTACGAGCTTCTACCATCCCTGGAAATGTGATAAAGGCGTTTAGCCACAATAATAAGACTGCGTTAGTAGAGGCCTTTAGAGACACCCCCTTTCGGTGGCATAAGAACTATATGTCG
>JAGVVM010022372.1:0-12981 GCA_019149425.1 Psidium friedrichsthalianum | reverse complement strand
TTGTATTTTTAGTCGAACCAATTTGTAATTTGAACAACATCAAAATTCGGCCTAATTTTAAGGCATTTTGGACCCCGAGTCTTGGAGGTAGACAAGTCTAAAGAAGTCCCGAAAAAGAAAGATGAAAAACCTACCACGAAGCACATAAAAGGCTGTAGCAAGCAAATCAATCAATTGTCCACTATTAATTGTGATGACATAAATAAATTTGACAAAATAATAATCTCCCACATCCACACGTAATAAATTTATAGTTAATTAGATGGGTCTTTTAGATTACATGCTCTTGAGAACACCCTTCTAATTTTTCCAAGAAATTGATTCATCGTCCACCGCGGCACCTGTTGATTTTCGAGCAACCGCGCTCGTAAGAATTGGATGGAGGAGGCAAACAATGTGTGCCCTTGCAATACGCTCGGCCCACTTCCCTAATGTCGCGGTAGCCAATCATCTTCGCGTCGACGACTACATTGTTCGTCGCGAATGAGCATATTACCATGGCAATAATGCAAAGAGCCAATGCCTTATTCGACATTGCCATTGTTGATTCCGTGAGGATCCTAGCTCTCCGAGAAGCTAATCTTATACTCGTCAATCTTGTTTTGGGCAATTATTTTGAGTTGGCACTGTTGGTTTAGGGTTTCAATTTCAGTTTCCCTATATTGGCCATCCTTTGAAAAAGGAGAAACTGATATTAACTAATGGTAAGGAGAAAGAAAGATCTAGAAAGCTCGCTACCGCACTAATCATAGGGTTACGAATAGCCATGACAATGGTGGGTATTATTCATTTAAGGACTTGTCTTTTGATATAAACAACGCAGAATCATGCAAATGGAAATGGTATACATGTGGACAACCAACAATAATGTGAGAAATTTTTTTAAATTCTTTCTTGAACTTATGTTTTTATTTGGTATCGGAGCCCAGAATCTCAAGTTTGGTTCGTGCATATTCAATTTCATAAGAAGGATTTAACAAAAGAAGATTATGGATGAATCTTTTACCCCACATAATCACAGCCAAAATTTTTCATCTTGGATGATTGACACGTAGAAGAATTTAAATAGCGGCGGATTTAATAGTAATCCCCATCATATCATTATTTTATTGTACATTTTCTTTGGTGTTCTTTATTAATTTGGTCCAAACCTTTCAATTTTGCCAAGTAAGTCCTCAACTTTTTCGCGTTTTACCATGGAAAATTACCAAACATTCCGAAATCTATTGCAATTATGACAATTCAAATAGGAAATTTTTGCTTTGCCAGTTCAACCCTAAACATTTTTGCATTTGTGCCAATTTAGTTCATTTGGCGAGCCAATGCTAATGTTGCCAATTTTTAATGACATTTTATTTTTTTGAATTTAATGTTTATTTATCTATTTTTATTTATTTATCTATTTTTTTTTTGCCTTGGCTTGTCGCAGGCTTGGCAGTCGGTTGCAGGAAGAAGAAAGAAAAATAGGAAAAATAAAATTAAAATAGATAAGAAATTTTAATTTTGAAAAAAAAATTAAAATATTATTAAAAATGGCCACATCATGGTAGGTAGTGCCACATCAGCACCGATTGGCCAAATAGATTGAATTGGCACAAATACAAAAGCTTTATGATTGTACAGAAACAAAATTAGAACTGAATTGAAACAAATTAATAGGTTTAAGACTTTTATGGTAATCCTTCTATTCTCCCAATTGAGTCTATCCCTAAAATTTTGGCCAAAAATTGCTAACTTGAACATCTACCAACTTACGCGGTACTCACTGTGCTGACGTTGACAATTTTTATCATGCTTTAATATTTTTTCAATTTTTTTTAAAATTTTTCCCTCTACCACTTGCCACCAGACCTCATTGATGGCTGGCGAAGTTCTCAACCTCATGTAAGGGCGATCCTTGTCGTTATTGGGTATGGGCAGTCCTTCGCAGATTGGTGAGGGTTGCACTCGCTAGCTAAGCTAGGGATGCCCTTGCACGATGCCGGCAAGGCGACCCTTAGCTGAAGCTAACGACCTTCGTTGGCAATCGACGAGGCCTAGCGAACGGAAAGGGAAAATGAATAAAACAAAGTAAAGGAAAAAAAATATATTAAATGTAAAAAATAAAAATAAAATAATATTAAAATAATATTAAAAAATTATGTACGCTATTGCTGACGATGTCACATAGGACATCCCGTTTACATCAATAATTTCCAATTAAAGTTGGCTAGATGGACTCAACTAGCAAACGCGAAAATGTTATGATTCAATTGACAAAATTAAAAATTTAGAAATGAACTAGTAAAAGCGTGATAGATTTAGAACTTTTTTTGGATAATTTCCAAAGATTTTTCTGCACAGATATTATATGGATTTGCAGACATGGCAATATCTTAGGCGACAGGTGGTGCAACTTCCAATTTGGCCCAATCGAGTGGCCCCATCACACCACCATATGTGAAAGCTAATCGGGGTCTCTTCTCTATGTAAACGGCGTGCAATTTCTCATGTTTGTCGATTGTGGAACGAGCCTAAAATGCGGTTGCAACGCCCTTGCTCGTATTGGACAAACCTTGGAGTCTTCGAGGAAGCCAAATGGTTTTTCAACTGGGCGTGGATGACATGCGAGTGGCCATTGGTTCCTTGCCTCTTAATACTTGAACGGGCTGTCGATATGACCAGTTACACAAGCTGTAAGCTTCCCCAAGCCCAAAATTTCATCACTATGTCTCTCTTGGTGCAAATGTCGAAGTACGATGCAAATGAAGCCAACACATTCGATTAAATGACATCCGCGGGCTTTTTCTTTTGCGCCCCAAAGTTTGTATCATTTGTGAACAAACACTATAAGAAAACAAGTTATCCTGTTCATTGTTTATTTGCTGCTGTCTGAACATGAATTTGTCTTTTGACCATCAATGGGTCATTGCTCACTTTTTGTCCTTGGTTGGTTCCGCTTGTACTTGCTCATAGCATGAGGGTCCATCATGACTCGTTTTCCCATCATCTAGCGGACGAGCAATGCCAGACTTTTAGCAAAGCAAGATAAAATGAAGATCGCACACAGAATTTGATAAATTCAAATTCATGTATGTGACAATGGCACGAGTTCTTGGTTTAGACATCTTGAGTTAATGAAAATATGTCTTGAAATTAATATCGTTTCAAGGTTGCAATGGGTTATTAAACTCCCCAAAAGTACGTGATAATAGCACCATTTCCAGGTTGTTGGTCAATCAAGATAGTCAACAGAGATTTGGATGAAGGAGATGTAGATTGGATAACGCAATGGGTTATTAAACTTGCCAAAAGTATAAAATCCATTTGCAATTCAATATACTAGGACATTAAACAAACTTTTTGCGGCTTTTATATAGGTTGCAAAGACCTTCACTCCTTCTCTGTGTTTTACAATGGTTTCTAGGACAAGTATCTCATTTCGGGTCGCTCATTCAAGATGTTGGCCCACGAACACCGTGCGCATCCTTTTATTGTTCTCTGGCGACCGAGATTCAAGGGCAGGATCCTTGACGAGTCATTGTTCGTTCCAATATGACGAGTAAAGATCAAGGTGGTGGACCAATTGTTGACTTGAGGAGGTAGGTCTGTCTCCTTGTCCTCGGCTGTGATGCTTTCTCGATGGTTTAAGATGGTATGAATTTAATTAGACCTTTTCCAGAATGCATAGTTTGGGATTGCTCTAGGGGTTGAGTCGGTCATTGATGTCTAAAAAATTTGCAGGATCTCTTTGGGGATTTCTATGGGGGCATACATGACTTTGGCAGGGAGTTGCAGTAGTTGTTCAAAGAAGAAAGAGACCGTTTCTTATTACGTGCCAAAGCAATTTTTAAAGCACAGGCTGAAACAAGTGAAATAAAAAAAAATTCTAATTAAGGGTACCAAGTGTCTTTATTTTCTTAGATAAGGGTCTGAAGTGGACCTTTTTTCAAAGGGCATTTTCATCCTTTACTCTTTTGTGCAATTTTTTCTTTTTCCTTTTTCCTTTTTCTTTTTTCCCCTCCCCTCCCCTCCCCTCCCCCAGCCATCGCAAGCCTTAGGCAATAGCCACCCTCATCTGGCGGGCGACCCTGACCCTTGTCCTCGCCCAGGCGAGTAAGAAAGATTTGTAAATTATCCAAGTGACATCACTCCCTTAAACAATGACAACGATAAGAACTAACAAAAAAAAAATTAACAGAATCAAGGAAAAACCAATACCTCTTGTTGTTGAAATTGCAGCTCTTTATTTCTCCCTATGATCAGAAGAGGAACCAGAAGAAGAACAAGGCAAGAAGGGAAATTGAAAACTGAAAATGAATGTGAAGGCAGAACCCGTACCTTAAACGCCCGGGCCGGCATCGGGCGAGGGAAGCCTTGGCTAGGTGAGGGCAACCCTCGCCCTCACTTGGGCTAGCGAAGGGATCCCTCACCGGCGTCAGGCGAGGGTCACCTGCCCAGCCCCAGGTCGACGTCGGTGAGGGCATCCCTAGTTTGAGTTCCACAATGTCCAAGAAAGAAAGTGGCAAAAAAGAAAAATGAAAAAGAAACAAGAACAGAAAAAGAAAAGGAATATAGAAAAAAATGATATAAAAAAATTGCAAAAAATTGCAAAAAAGTGAAAGACGAAAATGTCATTCAATCACGTTTTTCTTTGAAATAAAGGAGGCATTTCAGGCCCTTATTTGAAATAAGATTCAGTTTGGGTTATTATTTGAGAAAATGAATGCCCTTGACGTCCTTTTTTGAAATTTTCTCTAAAAAAAAATCGTTGCGAGGATATGATAAGCAAATTTGAAGCTGTAAAGGGACAAATGTTAAAAGGCATAGAAGAAGCTGCTGTCCGTGAAGTTGCAGCCTTGGGGTACATGCACCTCGGACTCGGAGATTTAAAAGTGGTCAGAAACTCTGCTAGAGATGGTAATCTTGTTTCGATTAAAAGTACTGTTATTTTTCTTTGTTGTTGTGGGGTATGATTGGCTAAGGGTGATCTTTTGTTTGATCTTAAATTAATGGAAAATGATAGCCTGACGGCACCGTCACTCTCGAAAAAGGAAAGGTGCAGTCTGCACCACATATTTGAGTCTCCTTGGGATATCAAGATGGATCCCCGCTCGGGAAAACATATTGGGGACTTGAGCCTCCGAGTCTGAACTTATGTCTTACTCTGCAATGCTTTCATTGGCAGTACAGACATTGCAATAGCATAGTGATTCATCATGAACTGATTTATGCCAACAGAACTGTTTGAACAAAAGCTAATTCCTGATGCAGCAACTCCGCAAGATGAGATACATTGGCATTTCAATCAGTTTCTCATGATGAACCCAACATTACACGTAGCTGAAAAATCGCACAAGCATGTACCTATGCACTTCCCCGACACCTGAACTGTTACTCTAGAAAATAAAACAAAACATGTTGCTATATCTCTGGTTCTGACATCTGCTATATAAGCGTCAAGCGAATTTGATGGCTAATACATTCAAAATGAAAGTTCCACCGACGGCCACTTACTAGATCACAGTGGATAGGTCCCCGTTAGTCGAATGTGATCGAGAGTTTTCCTAAGGCCGTGCTTCTCCACTGCCTCGTTTCCTAACCTAAATCCCTCTCCATAGGCCATTGAAACATCAGTCTCTATTTGATGCATAAAAAACTTGCCAAGTTGTATCTCAAAGTCTGACCATTTTCCCTTCTTCGATGTTGATGAAGATGACGATGATGGCAACGAGGATGACGAAACATACGAGGATGACCAAACATCATTTATGGAGCTTGACTCAATCTCAGAATTCAACCACATATGAGCCAGGACTTGACAAATGCCTTCTTCAACCTCTGGACTAAGGTTAGGATAACCTGAAAATTATTGACGTTAGTTCTGTCCCTCTAAAATTCCCACAGGAAAAGGAAAAGCAAATGCAATATTGACTACTTTTGATTTATGCTTATATCTCTGTACATTCTTATCAGATATGCTGTTCCTCTTAAACTAAAATAAGAGAAGAGATCATAGGCCATAAAAGAAGAACCTTCAAGTCGAAGCCAAGCATGCATCATCTCATGAGCAAGGATTGAGCCTGTCAACAGCCTGTTTTACCGAGAATAATCAGCACGGTGCAATGTTCATACAGAAGAAAAACCGATATTTGCTGCAAAACTTCACATACCTAGGGAGACCATACAAAATGAGGATTGCAGTCACGTTGCATGAACGAACCAGCTTATAAGGTTCAGTTATCATATCAATAAATTGGTTGCCTGCTCCATTTCTTGCCCTTCGGATAACCTGATGGATTAGTGAAAAGCGACTCGGAAATCTTTTTTTTCGTCAAATAAAGTGACAATGTACACATTTGATGATAGCCCAATATATCAACTATGAGCAAGAGCTTTTCTTACAGCGGGAACACTCCGTCCTTCTGATAAGCATAGTCCTCGGGTTTCATCCGAGTGATGATGTCCCTCAACAAGTTTCAAGTCAGTATAAAACCAAAAAAAGACGAAATAAAATGTCGATAGTTGGGACCATATTGACCTAGATAAGACTTGCATAAGTACTTACATTGGTTCCTCCTTCCATAGCTTCGTTCAGCGCTTGTCTTTCAACCAACAGTAGAGGAATCTGTTGGTCCACTTTCATATTCATGCTTTTATAGAATCCTTGTACTTCGAGATAAAGAGGTTGACACTCATCGGTATTCATAATCGCAGATTCTAGACACTTTAGACATAGCTTTCGACCATCATCAAGCGGCAAGTACCTCATCTCTCTTGGCTACACAGAAATAACGTTCTTTCATCAGCAATGATGCGGGGAAAATGAGAACAGCGCTATAGTCACGAGTTAATGTCCTACAGTTCTACCAGCAAACAAAGCAGGATGTTTATAGGCGAGAACTCACTTCCACCTGTCACAGCTAGAACATCTTGGAGTCCCATCTTGCTCGTGTGCTGGGCAATACACTTGCATCCAGAAAGGATGAGCTGCGTACTCCATTCCCTTGGCGTTTATTGGCAGCTATGTGCAGCAAAAGAAGCAGACCATATAAAGGACAGACAACATTTCATTCTAGAAGTAGAAATTTTATGAGACAAAGAAGGTTTCATTGTAGATTTGCTGGTATAGCATTTGTATTACGTGAATATTGAAAGAATCTAACTTATCAACTAAATCATCAACCAAACAGCAGAAGGCTTTCAGTCTGCTTTGGATTAGGTGTTTCTTTAACTTTTGGCACCGTAACTTGTGAGTTTCCTGTGCTCTGCAGCATCGTAACTTAGCGTTGCAATCTCGGGTGTATATTAATTTATTCTTGAGTGAATATGAGTTTCCCCACATGACTTTTACAGTGAAGATTACTAGTTGAGGTTAACATCCGCATAGAAAAGCTACATCAGAAAAGCTCCAAGAGTACCCTGCGCTGCTTCTTGAATTAGTTTTTAACTGCCATGGTTTTCACTTCTTTTGCTTCTTAAGTCTTGTAAAACAGGAAAGACTTCCAAAAAGTATTCTCAAACACCCGTTCAGTCAATTTCCTTTTGTCTTTTTATCAAAGTCAAAACTTGCCAGACTGTCTTACACTTCTCGTAGCTTGGGATTTTCACTTGATAATCCTTTCTAAACAACCTTTTGATACAGCACCCAAGTTCAATGAGAAAGCACTTACAAAATTCGTGCAAACGTCACATCTTAGATGATGGTGGTCTCTGAAGCATGTTTCATGATAGGGGTGTTCCCCGAACACTGAAAACTACAATATCAATTATTCGTTATGTGGTATGTACTGTGGAAACTAATATAGTTGAAAAACTTATAGGCAAAACCTCAATCAGAAGTGAAGTGAACATAAAAGTTTACCTTAAGCTCAGCAATTGGAACACCACATGCGTGGCAGCAAAAGCATTTTGGATGCCAATCAGCACCAATGCAAGTCAGGAAATCTCCAAGACCAATCTGACTCTTGCAACCTGCACAGATACTGAATGATTGATGTTGTAAGTTAACCCGATTGCGAATTAAGTCCATCTGAAAAAAGAGTAGTGTTACACCAGTCATGCATTCTCTGCCAGCAGAGCTGCTGAGAACTTACGGTAACAGCAAGTTGATATGCAGGTAATTTCTCAAAGAAATTGCTTCAGTACGACAGTAGAACTGACATAGGATCAAATAGCCATATTTTGTCTTGAGATTCAACATATCTCAACACCTATTCCAGCAAGTTGTGCTTCACGTTACTATATTTGAAATTAACAAACAAATTCTTGAGCCCCATAAATAGGAACTGGATTTATCAGCCACATTTTTATTGCCTCCGTACCGATTGGAAAACTCAGCACCTTGACATACACTTGTTAATGTCGTGATCTCTCTATTCTATGCCTCACCTGTTACATCTACATAATATCAGCTTCATCACATTTCCGTTCATTACCAAAACTTCTTCCCAACTACACATTTAAATCAAAGGAAAAGAGAGGTTACAGAGGAATCCCACATCTTCAAATCAGTATCAAAGCTAAAGCCACTCTATTTCACAAACTTCTACCTTCCATCTCAAGACGTGAACATTGTATTATCTCATATCCCTTTTGATATCTCAGAAATAAGATAACCATTTAAGTGTTGAAAAAAATAGATGGTAGAAACCTCTCAAAATGAAAGATGGAAATTGGATTGACATGTCAAGAGATAACCTGAGACAGGAAAGCTCAACAGCTGAATATACCTTGAGCCTGAAGATGAAGCTGGATGAAGTTGAAGTGAATTTCCATTTCTTTTTCCAGATCGATCTTCTACATTTAAACTATTTTGGAGAGCAATGGCCAGTAGTTCATCCTCTACCAACTGAGCTTTAGCACGAAGTTTTTCTATTTCCAGCAGGGCTTTAGAAGCTTGTTTGTATTTGGATTGATATTTATCATCTAGAAAAAGATTTTACAGACGAATTATGGAATCACTCAATTATCTATGTAAACTTTCTTTATTGATAAGTAAGGAATTAATGTTGCAACAAACACAATAGAAGGGGGACTAATCCAGTATACAAGCCCTCACAGAAAACTAGTAGAAAGGAATCGCCCAAGAACAAGATTTGATCACTAAAACAAACAGCAAGTTCACTTTCTGTTGACAATCTAAATCTCACGTCACATTTGGTAGCATGAGTAATCTCACAGACTGAATAGCTATGTGATACATGGATCTTATGATCCCTAGCTTTCAATGTATGATAGTGACAGATCTTGCAAGCTGGCTTATGCAATATACAACCGGGGGATTTGCCTTTAAAAAGATCTGATGACCACTCCAATTCTTCTTCCCATGAGCCAGGCATTCTCGAAAAAATGCATATAACTGTAGGGGATGCCCATGTAGCTTTGGAGAAAGAGCAGTCAATAAGTAGATTGTCCCTTGTCACTGTATAAATTGCTTAACTGAAGGATAGATGCCCATAGCAGATAAATCATGGGAACCGCTCAATTATTTTTGTAGATTTTAAACATGTAATTTCTACACATATAATGAAGTACAATGGTAGCAGAAAAGAGAAGCATGAATTGGTTATGGTACAAAAAGGTGAACAGATTCAACGATCTGCAATTCCAACTCCAGCAACACTAATAGCCTAAAGGTGCTCTTGATGAGTGTAAGTCTCTTCAACATGCTAAGAAGAAATGAAATGGAGAGTAGGAACAAGGCTTGAAGACATTCTTTTGCGTATGCTTCAGTACTTTTGCTCCTAAGTCTTCTTACTCTTGACAGATCAATTACAGAGCCATCACATATTCACCACATTATTGAAGAGATTGCAACCTGTGTAATCATCCATTGAATGGTCATTGTAAATGCTTACAGCTTGGCGATGTACCAATGAAATTTCCTCCTTTCTGATCTTCTTCTGAAAGCGAAAGGGCAATTGCATAATCTATATGCTCCCTCTCATAGTCTGTTAATGCACCCTGCATACCGTTCTCAACTATGTAAATGTGACGAGAAGGCGCCTTCAAGTAGAATTAACAACAAAATCCACAAGCTAATGAAAGTTTTGCGATATTCCCTCTCTTTCGAAAAATAGCTTCCAATCACTAATATGACCGCATCATTTGCCATCGGTTATTGAAATTGACAATTTCCAACTTTAGTTAACATACAAGAAAAATCAACCAAGATCATTTATACCACAGAAATTTGCTGAGTTATCCACAATCCATCAGCATCAATGTTTTGCTGATATTGTCCCCCATGGCCGAGACCTTCAAGTGTCCGGGAGAACCTCTCCATGAAGCAAAATGTTGCTAGCCAATAGTAGCAAGCACTTAAAGTAAAGGCCTGCAGCTGTGAAGACAAAATCTTCAAGCGCTTTGGGTGAACCAAATCACAAACATCTTACGGTAACAGAGGAGTGCTAGAGCTGCCTCAGTGTCCCAAAATAACTAATAATGCAGCGGATCATGTGCTAGGTTTTTAGGCATTCATGGAATGGAATTACACACCTCAGAAGAGAATAAAAGTTCAAGATAATTTCTATTGAAAAAAAGAAATGCGGACCTTTAAAAGAAAGGATACTAAGGGTGAAACAAAATAAGCATAAACTGAATCTACGAATCCTAGACGAGATTTATTCAGTATCCATATTCTGGATAACATTGGACGAATGAAAAGAAGTGAGAACCAACAAGAACTAACCATACACATGACTAACAGGTGACGAACAGGAAATCAAGATTTCATGCGCCTTTTGAACGTCCTATTTCATGAATGAGTTGAAACTTTTAAAACCAGTTTCATTCATAGCAAGCCACAGCCCCACAATATTGTCCTTAAGCAGAAGGAAATCGAAGAAAATGATAAGATAAACGAGAAGCAGCTTAGTTCGATAAATGTCGCCATCTAGACCATAAAATTCCCTTCAGAAGCACCACCATAACAAGTCTTGAGGAAATTAGGAGAGTGGTTTTCTATATTATCTCTAAATATCCATATTTAGCTGAGCTTCTTCCACATCAACAAAAGGGTGATCACAATTCAGCCCAATACGAATGACATATTTATAAATTAAAAAAAAAAGGTAATAATGAAGGCTCTCGCACTACACATGGATCTCAAAATGCTCAAAACACTGCTGTCAGATTGCAACGATTCAACGGATTATCGACAGTTCTCTGAGTGTATAGGCAGAAAGAACACAGTGTATCTCTGGAACCCACCAGTGATCAAACATGAAACCTACAGAAACAGAGGAATCTGAAAAAAGGAAGAGGAGAAAAACAGAAGCAAAAACAAAAATAAAGTCACGAGCCTGAGATGCATGAACTATTAAACTCTGCGGGAATCCAAGCCAAACGTGGTGACATTCATACAAATTATCAAAGATCAATAAGCTGGTGACCCTGTACGTCAGTATGTGATGTACGTACATACCTTGATCAGTCAACAGAAGAAGTGGGCTTGTTTGGGAGTAAAGCGAAGAGCAACTTGACTTGAGTGTGGACTTCTCACTGTCCACGCCTTCTTCATTTGTGAAAAGCAGGTCCTCACCTTCTAACCGGTTTCCACCACGTAACTGCAGACTACCGGTCAAAAGATAATGAGTTTGTCGTTTCAGAATTTTAGTAACATACTCGCAAAGCACCTGCACTTAGGTCCCTCGGTTTGTTCATCTCTTTACTCAAGATAATACATGATAAGGGCGAATCTATTGAGATTTCAATCTCGAAATTTTACCGATAAATTCCGTTAAAAGCCTTTTTTTTTTTGTCTAATTACTAAGCGAGTCATAATCGTGTCATATTGAAATGGCGTGAAAAATTCTATTTCGCAAACAAGTAACATCCGAATCATGATTTCTCATCTTTTTTTACTATGTTAAAACTCTTCCTCTTTTACATTAACTTTAGTTTCCATAGATATAGCAAATCTTCAGAGTTTTAATTCTTAAGACAATTGAAAACTAATTTTTGTAAATATCCCACAATCTAAATTCAAAATGAGTTGTATGCAAAGGAATTCCTCCTTGAAGGGAATGAGCTCGGCTGTGGAGAAATTTTGTGAAGGTTCTAGAATACTGAGTCGGGACGTCACATTAGGAATATGTTGGACGGTGGGTTTGTGATTGGATGATCTCGGGTCTAACTTAGGTTTTTCGTTTTTTAGGCTAGCCTTGAACTTTGATGAAATGGGTCAAGTTCATTTGAGTGGGCTCGATGTAAGAGCCTATTTGATGTCCTAAGCTTAAGGTCAAAATCAATGTAACCAGAGATGTGGCCATGTTTGAGCCGTGCTCAAGGGCCCGGCCCTAAGCCCCTTTTTTCAAGAACATTTTGAAATTTTAAAAAAGATAAAGAATCAGAAATTTTGAAAAAAAAAATTGGTTTGAAACTCAGACAGTGAGGTCATAGCACAAATAAGATATGTGGAGAAATGCTATCACCATATCCCATGTTTGGTATCCCATATTAAAACGAGAGAAAATTCCAAATAAGGGCATGAAGTGCCTTTATTCTCTCAAATGAGAATTCGAAGTGAACCTTATTTCAAATGAGAGTTTGAGGTGTCTATATTTTCTAAAATAAAGGGCTCAAGTGCCTATATTTTCTTAAATAAATATATGAAATGAACCTTGTTTCTAATAAGAGCTTAAAGTGACCTTACAGTCTAAAAAAAAGGACCTGATTTCAAGAGGTTTTTGTCATTTCACTTTTTTATTTGTTTCTTTTTCTTTATTTTTCCTTTTTCTATTTTTTTAAATTCAAAGAAATAAAGAAAAAACGCACACACAAGTGAGAGGACTGTGGACGCTCGCCCTAATTAGGGTGGGGGCTGGCAACCCTCACCCGATACTAGGCGAGGGTGGTTGGCATTAGCCCTAGTCAGGTTGGGGGCTAGCGACCCCCACCTAATCTCGGGCAGGGGATGCCGGCCCTCGCCAAGGCACCGGCAATCTCATCAACCTTTGCTGTAGTCCCCCTAGCGATGGGACGGCCTTAGCAAGAGGG
>JAGVVM010022371.1:0-16037 GCA_019149425.1 Psidium friedrichsthalianum | reverse complement strand
CGTTTGTTGGCCATGTGATTGTGAGTGGTCGCGGTTGACTTTTGGGTTATGAAGGTGTGTGAGTGAGTGAGGGAAAAGAGGAATAACAAAGCAAAGGAAAATAAAGAATATATTAAATGATAAAAAAAAGACTAAAATTATTAAATTATTATTGAATTATACTATAAAACTTATGCACGTTAGTGTCGACTATGTCACATAGGACAACCGACATCTTACATCAATAATTTCCAATTAAAGTTGGCCGCATGGACTCAACTAATAAATGTGATAAATGTTATGATTCAATGATAAATTAAAAGTTTAGAAGATGAACTGGCACAAAATTTGTAACAGATGTATGTGGGACGATTTTTTTTTTTTTGCGAGACATCTTGATAATTTGAAAATATCTTGAAATTAATATCGTTTCAAGGTTGCAATGGGTTATTAAACTCCCAAAAGTACGTCAATAGCACCATTTCCAGGTTGTTGGTCAATCAAGATAGTCAACAGAGATTTGGATGAAGGAGATGTAGATTGGATAATGCAATGGGTTATTAAACTTGCCAAAAGTATAAAATCCATTTGCAATTCAATATACTAGGACATTAAACAAACTTTTTGCGGCTTTTATATAGGTTGCAAAGACCTTCACTCCTTCTCTGTGTTTTACAATGGTTTCTAGGACAAGTATCTCATTTCGGGTCGCTCATTCAAGATGTTGGCCCACGAACACCGTGCGCATCCTTTTATTGTTCTCTGGCGACCGAGATTCAAGGGCAGATCCTTGACGAGTCATTGTTCGTTCCAATATGACGAGTAAAGATCAAGGTGGTGGACCAATTGTTGACTTGAGGAGGTAGGTCTGTCTCCTTGTCCTCGGCTGTGATGCTTTCTCGATGGTTAAGATGGTATGAATTTTTAGACCTTTTCCAGAATGCATAGTTTGGGATTGCTCTAGGGGTTGAGTCGGTCATTGATGTCTAAAAAATTTGCAGGATCTCTTTGGGGATTTCTATGGGGGCATACATGACTTTGGCAGG
This sequence comes from Psidium friedrichsthalianum, assembly GCA_019149425.1. Lineage (NCBI taxonomy): Eukaryota > Viridiplantae > Streptophyta > Magnoliopsida > Myrtales > Myrtaceae > Psidium > Psidium friedrichsthalianum. The sequence goes on along the minus strand of JAGVVM010022371.1, from coordinate 15,012 downwards.
GAGTTGCAGTAGTTGTTCAAAGAAGAAAGAGACCGTTTCTTATTACGTGCCAAAGCAATTTTTAAAGCACAGGCTGAAACAAGTGAAATAAAAAAAAATTCTAATTAAGGGTACCAAGTGTCTTTATTTTCTTAGATAAGGGTCTGAAGTGGACCTTTTTTCAAAGGGCATTTTCATCCTTTACTCTTTTGTGCAATTTTTCTTTTTCCTTTTTCCTTTTTCTTTTTTCCCCTCCCTCCCCTCCCCTCCCCTCCCCCAGCCATCGCAAGCCTTAGGCAATAGCCACCCTCATCTGGCGGGCGACCCTGACCCTTGTCCTCGCCCAGGCGAGTAAGAAAGATTTGTAAATTATCAAGTGACATCACTCCCTTAAACAATGACAACGATAAGAACTAAAAAAAAATTAACAGAATCAAGGAAAAACCAATACCTCTTGTTGTTGAAATTGCAGCTCTTTATTTCTCCCTATGATCAGAAGAGGAACCAGAAGAAGAACAAGGCAAGAAGGGAAATTGAAAACTGAAAATGAATGTGAAGGCAGAACCCGTACCTTAAACGCCCGGGCCGGCATCGGGCGAGGGAAGCCTTGGCTAGGTGAGGGCAACCCTCGCCCTCACTTGGGCTAGCGAAGGGATCCCTCACCGGCGTCAGGCGAGGGTCACCTGCCCAGCCCCAGGTCGACGTCGGTGAGGGCATCCCTAGTTTGAGTTCCACAATGTCCAGAAAGAAAGTGGCAAAAAAGAAAAATGAAAAAGAAACAAGAACAGAAAAAGAAAAGGAATATAGAAAAAAACTGAAAAAAAAAAAAATTGCAAAAGTGAAAGACGAAAATGTCATTCAATCACGTTTTTTTTTGAAATAAAGGAGGCATTTCAGGCCCTTATTTGAAATAAGATTCAGTTTGGGTTATATTTGAGAAAATGAATGCCCTTGACGTCCTTTTTTGAAATTTTCTCTAAAAAAAAAATCGTTGCGAGGATATGATAAGCAAATTTGAAGCTGTAAAGGGACAAATGTTAAAAGGCATAGAAGAAGCTGCTGTCCGTGAAGTTGCAGCCTTGGGGTACATGCACCTCGGAGAGATTTAAAAGTGGTCAGAAACTCTGCTAGAGATGGTAATCTTGTTTCGATTAAGTACTGTTATTTTTCTTTGTTGTTGTGGGGTATGATTGGCTAAGGGTGATCTTTTGTTTGATCTTAAATTAATGGAAAATGATAGCCTGACGGCACCGTCACCTCGAAAAAGGAAAGTGCAGTCTGCACCACATATTTGAGTCTCCTTGGGATATCAAGATGGATCCCCGCTCGGGAAAACATATTGGGGACTTGAGCCTCCGAGTCTGAACTTATGTCTTACTCTGCAATGCTTTCATTGGCAGTACAGACATTGCAATAGTATAGTGATTCATCATGAACTGATTTATGCCAACAGAACTGTTTGAACAAAAGCTAATTCCTGATGCAGCAACTCCGCAAGATGAGATACATTGGCATTTCAATCAGTTTCTCATGATGAACCCAACATTACACGTAGCTGAAAAATCGCACAAGCATGTACATATGCACTTCCCCGACACCTGAACTGTTACTCTAGAAAATAAAACACAATATGTTGTTATATCTCTGGTTCTGACATCTGCTATATAAGCGTCAAGCGAATTTGATGGCTAATACATTCAAAAGTTCTACTTATGCTCTTGCTCATGCTGTATTAAGTCACTAACCACTGAAAAAAAGTTCCACCGACGGCCACTTATTAGATCACAGTGGATAGGTCCCCGTTAGTCGAATGTGATCGAGAGTTTTCCTAAGGCCATGCTTCTCCACTGCCTCGTTTCCTAACCTAAATCCCTCTCCATAGGCCATTGAAACATCAGTCTCTATTTGATGCATAAAAAACTTGCCAAGTTGTATCTCAAAGTCTGACCATTTTCCCTTCTTCGATGTTGATGAAGATGATGGCAACGAGGATGACGAAACATACGAGGATGACGAAACATCATTTATGGAGCTTGATTCAATCTCAGAATTCAACCACATATGAGCCAGGACTTGACAAATGCCTTCTTCAACCTCTGGACTAAGGTTAGGATAACCTGAAAATTATTGACGTTAGTTCTGTCCCTCTAAAATTCCCACAGGAAAAGGAAAAGCAAATGCAATATTGACTACTTTTGATTTATGCTTATATCTCTGTACATTCTTATCAGATATGCTGTTCCTCTTAAACTAAAATAAGAGAAGATATCAAGGCCGTAAAGAAGAACCTTCAAGTCGAAGCCAAGCATGCATCATCTCATGAGCAAGGATTGAGCCTGTCAACAGCCTGTTTTACCGAGAATAATCAGCACGGTGCAATGTTCATACAGAAGAAAAACGACATTTGCTGCAAAACTTCACATACCTAGGGAGACCATACAAAATGAGGATTGCAGTCACGTTGCATGAACGAACCAGCTTATAAGGTTCAGTTATCATATCAATAAATTGGTTGCCTGCTCCATTTCTTGCCCTCGCATAACCTGATGGATTATTGAAAAGCGACTCTGAAATCTTTTTTTTCGTCAAATAAAGTGACAACGTACACATTTGATGATAGCCCAATCTAGCAACTATGAGCAAGAGCTTTTCTTACAGCGGGAACACTCCGTCCTTCTGATAAGCATAGTCCTCGGGTTTCATCCGAGTGATGATGTCCCTCAACAAGTTTCAAGTCAGTATAAAACCAAAAAAAGACGAAATAAAATGTTGATAGTTGGGACCATATTGACCTAGATAAGACTTGCATAAGTACTTACATTGGTTCCTCCTTCCATAGCTTCGTTCAGCGCTTGTCTTTCAACCAACAGTAGAGGAATCTGTTGGTCCACTTTCATATTCATGCTTTTATAGAATCCTTGCACTTCGAGATAAAGAGGTTGACACTCATCGGTATTCATAATCGCAGATTCTAGACACTCTAGACATAGCTTTCGACCATCATCAAGCGGCAAGTACCTCATGTCTCTTGGCTACACAGAAATAACGTTCTTTCATCAGCAATGATGCGGGGAAAATGAGAACAGCGCTATAGTCACGAGTTAATGTCCTACAGTTCTACCAGCAAACAAAGCAGGATGTTTATGGCGAGAACTCACTTCCACCCTGTCACAGCTAGAACATCTTGGAGTCCCATCTTGCTCGTGTGCTGGGCAATACACTTGCATCCAGAAAGGATGAGCTGCGTACTCCATTCCCTTGGCGTTTATTGGCAGCTATGTGCAGCAAAAGAAGCAGACCATATAAAGGACAGACAACATTTCATTCTAGAAGTAGAAATTTTATGAGACAAAGAAGGTTTCATTGTAGATTTGCTGGTATAGCATTTGTATTACGTGAATATTGAAAGAATCTAACTTATCAACTAAATCATCAACCAAACAGCAGAAGGCTTTCAGTCTGCTTTGGATTAGGTGTTTCTTTAACTTTTGGCACCGTAACTTGTGAGTTTCCTGTGCTCTGCAGCATCGTAACTTAGCGTTGCAATCTCGGGTGTATATTAATTTATTCTTGAGTGAATATGAGTTTCCCACATGACTTTTACAGTGAAGATTACTAGTTGAGGTTAACATCCGCATAGAAAAGCTACATCAGAAAAGCTCCAAGAGTACCCTGCGCTGCTTCTTGAATTAGTTTTTAACTGCCATGGTTTCACTTCTTTTGCTTCTTAAGTCTTGTAAAACAGGAAAGACTTCCAAAAAGTATTCTCAAACACCCGTTCAGTCAATTTCCTTTTGTCTTTTTATCAAAGTCAAAACTTGCCAGACTGTCTTACACTTCTCGTAGCTTGGGATTTTCACTTGATAATCCTTTCTAAACAACCTTTTGATACAGCACCCAAGTTCAATGAGAAAGCACTTACAAAATTCGTGCAAACGTCACATCTTAGATGATGGTGGTCTCTGAAGCATGTTTCATGATAGGGGTGTTCCCCGAACACTGAAAACTACAATATCAATTATTCGTTATGTGGTATGTACTGTGGAAACTAATATAGTTGAAAAACTTATAGGCAAAACCTCAATCAGAAGTGAAGTGAACATAAAAGTTTACCTTAAGCTCAGCAATTGCAACACCACATGCGTGGCAGCAAAAGCATTTTGGATGCCAATCAGCACCAATGCAAGTCAGGAAATCTCCAAGACCAATCTGACTCTTGCAACCTGCACAGATACTGAATGATTGATGTTGTAAGTTAACCCGATTGCGAATTAAGTCCATCTGAAAAAAGAGTAGTGTTACACCAGTCATGCATTCTCTGCCAGCAGAGCTGCTGAGAACTTACGGTAACAGCAAGTTGATATGCAGGTAATTTCTCAAAGAAATTGCTTCAGTACGACAGTAGAACTGACATAGGATCAAATAGCCATATTTTGTCTTGAGATTCAACATATCTCAACACCTATTCCAGCAAGTTGTGCTTCACGTTACTATATTTGAAATTAACAAACAAATTCTTGAGCCCCATAAATAGGAACTGGATTTATCAGCCACATTTTTATTGCCTCCGTACCGATTGGAAAACTCAGCACCTTGACATACACTTGTTAATGTCGTGATCTCTCTATTCTATGCCTCACCTGTTACATCTACATAATATCAGCTTCATCACATTTCCGTTCATTACCAAAACTTCTCCCCAACTACACATTTAAATCAAAGGAAAAGAGAGGTTACAGAGGAATCCCACATCTTCAAATCAGTATCAAAGCTAAAGCCACTCTATTTCACAAACTTCTACCTTCCATCTCAAGACGTGAACATTGTATTATCTCATATCCCTTTTGATATCTCAGAAATAAGATAACCATTTAAGTGTTGAAAAAATAGATGGTAGAAACCTCTCAAAATGAAAGATGGAAATTGGATTGACATGTCAAGAGATAACCTGAGACGGAAAGCTCAACAGCTGAATATACCTTGAGCCTGAAGATGAAGCTGGATGAAGTTGAAGTGAATTTCCATTTCTTTTTCCAGATCGATCTTCTACATTTAAACTATTTTGGAGAGCAATGGCCAGTAGTTCATCCTCTACCAACTGAGCTTTAGCACGAAGTTTTTCTATTTCCAGCAGGGCTTTAGAAGCTTGTTTGTATTGGATTGATATTCATCATCTAGAAAAAGATTTTACAGACGAATTATGGAATCACTCAATTATCTATGTAAACTTTCTTTATTGATAAGTAAGGAATTAATGTTGCAACAAACACAATAGAAGGGGGACTAATCCAGTATACAAGCCCTCACAGAAAACTAGTAGAAAGGAATCGCCCAAGAACAAGATTTGATCACTAAAACAAACAGCAAGTTCACTTTCTGTTGACAATCTAAATCTCACGTCACATTTGGTAGCATGAGTAATCTCACAGACTGAATAGCTATGTGATACATGGATCTTATGATCCCTAGCTTTCAATGTATGATAGTGACAGATCTTGCAAGCTGGCTTATGCAATATACAACCGGGGGATTTGCCTTTAAAAAGATCTGATGACCACTCCAATTCTTCTTCCCATGAGCCAGGCATTCTCGAAAAAATGCATATAACTGTAGGGATGCCCATGTAGCTTTGGAGAAAGAGCAGTCAATAAGTAGATTGTCCCTTGTCACTGTATAAATTGCTTAACTGAAGGATAGATGCCCATAGCAGATAAATCATGGGAACCGCTCAATTATTTTGTAGATTTTAAACATGTAATTTCTACACATATAATGAAGTACAATGGTAGCAGAAAAGAGAAGCATGAATTGGTTATGGTACAAAAAGGTGAACAGATTCAACGATCTGCAATTCCAACTCCAGCAACACTATAATTGATGAGTGTTCTTCAACATGCTAAGAAGAAAATGCTAACAAGAAATGAACAAGGTGAACACATTAAGTCTTCTACTTTTGCTCCTAAGTCATACTCTTGACAGATCAATTACAGAGCCATCACATATTCACCACATTATTGAAGAGATTGCAACCTGTGTAATCATCCATTGAATGGTCATTGTAAATGCTTACAGCTTGATGTACCAATGAAATTTCCTCCTTTCTGATCTTCTTCTGAAAGCGAAAGGGCAATTGCATAATCTATATGCTCCCTCTCATAGTCTGTTAACGCGTCCTGCATACCGTTCTCAACTATGTAAATGTGACGAGAAGGCGCCTTCAAGTAGAATTAAGGACAAAATCCACAAGCTAATGAAAGTTTTGCGATATTCCCTCTCTTTCGAAAAATAGCTTCCAATCACTAATATGACCGCATCATTTGCCATCGGTTATTGAAATTGACAATTTCCAACTTTAGTTAAAATACAAGAAAAATCAACCAAGATCATTTATACCACAGAAATTTGCTGAGTTATCCACAATCCATCAGCATCAATGTTTTGCTGATATTGTCCCCCATGGCCGAGACCTTCAAGTGTCCGGGAGAACCTCTCCATGAAGCAAAATGTTGCTAGCCAATAGTAGCAAGCACTTAAAGTAAAGGCCTGCAGCTGTGAAGACAAAATCTTCAAGCGCTTTGGGTGAACCAAATCACAAACATCTTACGGTAACAGAGGAGTGCTAGAGCTGCCTCAGTGTCCCAAAATAACTAATAATGCAGCGGATCATGTGCTAGGTTTTTAGGCATTCATGGAATGGAATTACACACCTCAGAAGAGAATAAAAGTTCAAGATAATTTCTATTGAAAAAAGAAATGCGGACCTTTAAAAGAAAGGATACTAAGGGTGAAACAAAATAAGCATAAACTGAATCTACGAATCCTAGACGAGATTTATTCAGTATCCATATTCTGGATAACATTGGACGAATGAAAAGAAGTGAGAACCAACAAGAACTAACCATACACATGACTAACAGGTGACGAACAGGAAATCAAGATTTCATGCGCCTTTTGAACGTCCTATTTCATGAATGAGTTGAAACTTTTAAAACCAGTTTCATTCATAGCAAGCCACAGCCCCACAATATTGTCCTTAAGCAGAAGGAAATCGAAGAAAATGATAAGATAAACGAGAAGCAGCTTAGTTCGATAAATGTCGCCATCTAGACCATAAAATTCCCTTCAGAAGCACCACCATAACAAGTCTTGAGGAAATTAGGAGAGTGGTTTTCTATATTATCTCTAAATATCCATATTTAGCTGAGCTTCTTCCACATCAACAAAAGGGTGATCACAATTCAGCCCAATACGAATGACATATTTATAAATTAAAAAAAAAAGGTAATAATGAAGGCTCTCGCACTACACATGGATCACAAAATGCTCAAAACACTGCTGTCAGATTGCAACGATTCAACGGATTATCGACAGTTCTCTGAGTGTATAGGCAGAAAGAACACAGTGTATCTCTGGAACCCACCAGTGATCAAACATGAAACCTACAGAAACAGAGGAATCTGAAAAAAGGAAGAGGAGAAAAACAGAAGCAAAAACAAAAATAAAGTCACGAGCCTGAGATGCATGAACTATTAAACTCTGCGGGAATCCAAGCCAAACGTGGTGACATTCATACAAATTATCAAAGATCAATAAGCTGGTGACCCTGTACGTCAGTATGTGATGTACGTACATACCTTGATCAGTCAACAGAAGAAGTGGGCTTGTTTGGGAGTAAAGCGAAGAGCAACTTGACTTGAGTGTGGACTTCTCACTGTCCACGCCTTCTTCATTTGTGAAAAGCAGGTCCTCACCTTCTAACCGGCTTCCACCACGTAACTGCAGACTACCAGTCAAAAGATAATGAGTTTGTCGTTTCAGAATTTTAGTAACATACTCGCAAAGCACCTGCACTTATGTCCCTCGGTTTGTTCATCTCTTTACTCAAGATAATACATGATAAAGGCGAATCTATTGGAGATTTCAATCTCGAAATTTTACCGATAAATTCCATAAAAGCCTTTTTTTTTTGTCTAATTACTAAGCGAGTCATAATCGTGTCATATTGAAATGGCGTGAAAATTCTATTTCGCAAACAAGTAACATCTGAATCATGATTTCTCATCTTTCTTTACTATGTTAAAACTCTTCTCTTTTACATTAACTTTAGTTTCCATAGATATAATAAATCTTCAGAATTTAATTCTTAAGACAATTGAAAACTAATTTTTGTAAATATCCCACAATCTAAATTCAAAATGGGTTGTATGCAAAGGAATTCCTCCTTGAAGGGAATGAGCTCGGCTGTGGAGAAATTTTGTGAAGGTTCTAGAATACTGAGTCGGGACGTCACATTAGGAATATGTTGGGACGGTGGGTTTGTGATTGGATGATTTCGGGTCTAACTTAGGTTTTTCGTTTTTAAGGCTAGCCTTGAACTTTTGATGAAATGGGTCAAGTTCATTTGAGTGGGCTCGATGTAAGAGCCTATTTGATGTCCTAAGCTTAAGGTCAAAATCAATGTAACCAGAGATGTGGCCCATGTTTGAGCCGTGCTCAAGGGCCCGGCCCTAAGCCCCTTTTTCAAGAACAATTTGAAATTTTAAAAAAGATAAAGAATCAGAAAATTTTGAAAAAAAAAATTGGTTAGAAACTCAGACAGTGAGGTCATAGCACAAATAAGATATGTGGAGAAATGCTATCACCATATCCCATGTTTGGTATCCCATATTGACACGAGAGAAAATTCCAAATAAGGGCATGAAGTGCCTTTATTCTCTCAAATGAGAATTCGAAGTGAACCTTATTTCAAATGAGAGTTTGAGGTGTCTATATTTTCTAAAATAAAGGGCTCAAGTGCCTATATTTTCTTAAATAAATATATAAAATGAACCTTGTTTCTAATAAGAGCTTAAAGTGACCTTACAGTCTAAAAAAAAGGACCTGATTTCAAGAGGTTTTTTGTCATTTCACTTTTTTATTTGTTTCTTTTTCTTTATTTTTCCTTTTTCTATTTTTTTAAATTCAAAGAAATAAAGAAAAAACGCACACACAAGTGAGAGGACTGTGGACGCTCGCCCTAATTAGGGTGGGGGCTGGCAACCCTCACCCGATACTAGGCGAGGGTGGTTGGCATTAGCCCTAGTCAGGTTGGGGGCTAGCGACCCCCACCCAATCTCGGGCAAGGGATGCCGGACCCTCGCCAAGGCACGGCAATCTCATCAACCTTTGCTGTAGTCCCCCTAGCGATGGGACGGCCTTAGCAAGAGGGTTCCCCTCCTGCCTATGTGTTCTTTTTTTTCTTCACCTACTTTTCTAATCTAAAAAAATAGAAAAAGGAAAAAATAATCAAAAAAGGAAATTGATGAAAATGCTCTTTAAGCTAGACCCCTTTTTTTGAGACTTCATGATCACTTTAAGCCTATATTTGAACTGTTATGTTATACCATTTCAGGCATTTATTTGAAATAGCGTTCACTTCAGGCCTTTATTTTAAAAAATGAAAGTAATTCGGGCCATTATTTGGAATTTTCCCTTAAAATGAATAGGAAAAAGATTACATGACCAGTTATTTTACAAAATCGACTGTGGGATGCTAGCCACCGTTTTTGAAGATGGGAACGGGAATACAGGCTTTGCCGATCTCGTAATCTTTTGTCAAGGAACTAGTGAGATTTCCACCATTTAAAATGGAAAAAGACTTACCCCCCAAAAAAAAAAAAAAGATGAGATTCATTTTTCTGTTTTATTTTTAAAAAATAACTCAAAGTGATAATATTGGAACAACAAGCTATATATAAGAATCTTATGCCAACTCTTAAAATTTGTATAATAGTCGAACCACATGTCCCGTGGTAATGTGAATATCCTTAAGAACCTAATTATTGGGATTCACGGGAAGGATCGTCATCCGCCCATGTAGGCTATCACAGCCCTTGTCCACATTGGATGTCTTTCAATTGTGAAGTAACTACAAGGCAATTATGTTCTTTTCTTGTCAATGAGAAAACAAGAAGAACAATGGTTCTTTCGCGTGTGTGACAAGAATGGAGAAAACACGTCGTTTTCTCCTCTTCCCGAACGCAAGTATTGTAGACGGCTAATCTCTCTCGAGGCTACAATAGGAGCATTTAATAAGTGGAAATCACAGTATGTCCCTCGTGTGATATACTCATTTACGATTAGTGATTCAAGTTGTTCTTGGGCTTGTTATTTTAACATAATCCATGAGAATGTACTGAGATTGGTTCCCCTTCATTGGTATCAAAGCCTTGTTCTTGTTTCCTGATGTATGTGTATGATTGTTGTCGAAATTTTGTGCGAAAAATTATTTTCCATCGGTATTGTTCATGGCTCCGTTTGTGACTTTCTGTGCAACAAAAATGATTTTTTGAGTACATACACGGAACAGGCTCGGCAATACAAGAATTTTGGAGTGGTCGCCTGTCGTGAGGTGATGCTGGTAGAGGCTGCATGTGCCCACGCGCCCCATGCACCCCAATGGGACTAGGTCTCCTGAGGTCGCGGCAAAACATTGCCTTTTGTGAAATTTTGCTTAATGAAAATTAGTTTTGAAACAACCATCGGGTCCATCTTGATGATACAAGCAATTTGAGGGGTCAACCGCCGCCAATGGCCGTTGGAGGAGTTGACACGTGCTAACACGCGCCACCGAGGGACCCTGCACGTGGTCCTCAAGCACCACATGCGCTGCACGTGACACAACCATCGCAATGTCGCATGCTGAAGTGGCCAACTCGAGACCTGAACCAAACCAACCGGGCTTCAAATCTGACCCGAGTTCCGACTCGGCCATGATCCAACCCATTGACCAGTCAATGGTTAACCATTTGTTGACACTTAATTTTGATTATCATTTTTAGTTATTTAATTCTTGCATAAAAGTTAGAACTAACTTTAGTTCTTCCAAAAGAAAAAAAAAATAATGAATTCATCATTCATATTTAATTTTCTTGTTCATGCATTGCATTTGCACTATTTGCACCGACGGCAAGGAATTGAGCTTAATTTGACAAGCAATCAGACGAATTATTCGGCCAAGCATGGGGATATGTGTCGAAAATTTGAGGAGGCTTGGACCTATTATCACATTTAATTCAGCTCATTTATGTTCATTAAATATTAAAGGCTTTTAATTAATTAAAGTCAATTTGAGCGCGAAAATTGGGCGTTAAGACCACGAAGATAAGAATTCGGTCAAGCCCTTACATATAACCTGCCGAAAATTACAGGGGCCGAGGGAGACTAATTGAGCTTTAATTAATTGAGATCAGCCCATTATTGCGCAATATCTCTTGACTCCCGAACCTGTGAAGTCCCTACAAGAAGTCTCCTTTCTGCCATTGGGAGCATTACTCGTGCACCACCGGAGGCTCGAGAGTTTCACCACACGGCCACGTTCAGGAGTTCACACAATCGCAATACGGGCCACAAAATGTTCACCATACACGGCCAGGATGAGGAAGTTCTATTCTCTTTTTGACTCTGTACATGAAGAGAGATAAGAAAAGAGCATCCAGAGAGATAAAGATGTTGATTTTTCTTGTCTTTCAAGAGAAGTCATGTTCTGCAGATCACGCCAAAAGAAAGACTCCACTGGATCGCATTGAAAAATAAATAAATAAGAAGAAGCAACGAGCAGATTTTGAAGTTCTCTAAAAAGGATCCCTTCGTCATTCTGTTTTGGGTTTTTAGCGTTTCTTGTAGGTCTCGTGGTGTGGAACCAATCAGTCCCTTCAATCTGGCGATGTTACAATGGCCCAGAAAATTTTCTGAGGATTTTCTCGATGTCCAGCAAGGGAAGTTAGCAAGGTCAGCAGTTTGTGGCATCTCTGATTGTGATCACAATTAACAAAGAAGTTCGAGCATCGCCATCCCGGTCCCAGCTCGAAGTGCCCCGAGCATCACCAAAGTCAGCCACGAGTCCCTCGATTTGTCCGACGAATGCTGGAGGTGCTGTTACTGCCTAGAGTTAAGAGCAGCTTCGAGTCCCACTGCCACCTTGCTCGAGAGTCACGGAGATCCTAGCCAACGGTCCGTGGAGTCTAAACTTGAGCTGCAAGTTTCAGCCACTAAAAAGTCTTATCCACATGCTTTGAATATATCGTTCTCCAATTTGACTGTTTTGATATCAATTGCAAAGATGTGAATATTGGATTGGAATTTGGCGTGTGCTCATGAATCTTGCCGAATTTACTTGTTTTTTGTGATCAAAGGAAGCGATTTTTGCAAGATCTACTCTTGAAGTTTTGATTTTTTATTGAAAACGTTCGGAAAAAGTGTTGTACAACTTTGAAATGATAATCATATCTTGGCCTATTTTTATGAATAAAGCCCTAATCCAAATTAGGACAGTTTCTTTCTTAAAGGGCAATGTATTTCCCAAATTGGGCAAGTCTTATCCGTGATTATCGTATACAATCTCTGGTGTAGTGAAAAATGGGAAATCAGTCGATCCAATCTATGAATACTTAGATTTAATTTGCTAATTTCAACAGCCAACTTGAATTAGGAATGCTAATTTCAAAAAATTCAAGAAGGGTATGGATGATTTTTCTTGTGGATTGACCTCTTTTGAGAATGGTGCAATCTTTATCTTGATTGATTTCTATATAACTTAAAAATCCTTAAAAAAAAATTAATATTAGAAGCCTTATCTAATTAAGATTTTAGGAAAATAGGGTTCCTAGAAGTCTTTCTCATGATTATTTGGAATAAAATCAAGATATTCGAATTGATTCCATGGACATCTTTAATTGCCGAAAATTAAAAAAAAATCATTTCCATCATATTTCTATAGTTTAGGATTCACATTTTAACATGTCATATTCTGCATATCTCATGTTTCACTTATCATGCTTGCATCTCATGCTTGCACGTCATCATTCCTTTTTTCCATATTGCATATTTGCACGTCATATTTTGCATATCCCATGTTGCATTATCATGGAGGCTAGGTGCAATTTATGTTTTGGATATCATATTTGCACGTGTCATCCATATGCTAGATTTTTATGTATTATACTTTGCTGTGTCATATTTTGCATATCTCATGTTTGCATGTCATCATTTTGCTTTCATTTTTTGCCTCGTGTTCGTATATTGCGTATCATATTCGCTTGTATTTTTAGCCTGTCATTATCCATCATATTATGCCATGTCATTCGCACGAGTTTTTCATACATAAGTAGGTGTCTAATGTTTGGTCAATGTTCGTATATCATGTTAATATAGATGTTATTGGTCATATTGTCTAACAAATGCATGATAATTGCCATGATATTTATATATTAGAACACATTTGTTTTGCATGTTATAATGTTATGCATCTTTGCATGTCTTTCAATTAATTAGTACTTTGCATGTAGGTAAAATTGCCTATGATTGTTTGTCATGCATTGCATTCTTAGCATGTGCATTACTAATCTCATCATTTAGATAGTTTCCATGTCATTCATGCATACACTAACAAGAGAAAACCTAAAAATCACTCTTTTTGAACATAGAATGAAATCAATTCAAGTTGAGTTGCCTAACTTAGGTTTTCATGAAATTAAGGTACGAAAATGAATTATTTTAATTAATAATGTAACTAAGTGCTTGAATTAAAATATTTAGTTGTAAAATAAGTACATACTCCCAGTACTTTATTTAGGTGCATAATCAAAATATTAAAAAATGATTAGTGGCGACTCCAAATGTTAAATCATTTTGAACAATAAACCAATGTTCCGATTTGGTAGGGCTTGAGAGCGATCGGTATTATTTAGTCATCAATTACCTAATTATCCCTTAACCTAAAGATTTCCCGATTTTTAGGTCGCAACACAATCAACCGTTGACCAGTCAACGCAGGGGGGTTCGGGTTGTTTTGATCCACGTGTGGACCACAAGCGCGAGGCTTCTGACCGATAACGTAGTTGGGTTGCATGAGATGTTTACGTGAGACCTTCGAGGTATTGTTGCGTTCATTTTAAAATTATCTTCAATTGTATAGGTATTGTACAGGTTTGATGTCTTTAAAGTTATAAAAAAAAATACATACGAAACCCATTATGCACGTATTTTTTGGAACATTTTGCAGTAGTATGGTTGCATGAATTTCTCTCTCTTCTTTTTTTGAAAATACAGAGGATGTCCTTAGATGTGGAAACTACATTAAAGATTGTGCAAAGCATGGTTTGTTGATAGAATGTATAAAGGTTAGTCGTACTTTTTGACAAGAAAATGACACTTTAGTGCACCAAAAATTATGTGCCAGAGATATTTTGCTACCAAAAAGTTCCAATCGGATTACTTAAGTGCCCAAGTTTTTTTTTTAAACGATTGCTTTGGTGCCAACTCGGATTTGTTCCATTGAAATCTAACATTGACAATCTTTTAGGAATATTTGAAGTTAAACATGGCTCCTTGGAAAGGTCCAATAAGACAATTAAAAAAGGTAAAAAATTGAAAGGAAAAACTAAAAATAAGAATACAAACTTAATTCGTTTTGTAAAAAATAAAAAGAAAATCTAAAATTGGAAAATATAGGTTAAAATAACAAAAACTAAAAATAAAAAAAAAACACATTAACAGTTTGGTAGAACAAGAAAAGGGGTGGGCCATGGACAGGACGGCGACCACGTTAGCCATGCCCACCACTCCTGGACATGCAAACGATGTGGGGGGTTAGCAAGCAACGGTAGAGATGGATTGAACACCATCACCTCCTTGTTCTAATTTTTTAAAAAAATAAAGGTTTTGTTAAATTTTTTAAGCTTATTTTAATTTATTTTTAATAAAAAAAATTTATTTTTAAACGAATTAAATTTTAGCAATTTAATTGAATTGATTTATTTATTTATGTAAAGTACAGAAGCGACAGCCCATGGAATTATTTTTTTTTCAATGTCATTTTACATTAAAATGATTTTAATTACATGGGAACTTTTGGTCGGAATAGCACCAAAGTGATTTTTTTTCTCTCTAGCTTGGTGCAAAGTGATTCGTATAAACTTACATCAAAAATGATTTCTTACATAACTTTGCACCAAAAGTTTCCTTTTTCTGCCATTTATATCTTGTATTCTAAAT